>JARSSU010006510.1:0-35204 GCA_029619165.1 Eurosta solidaginis
TATACTTTTTTGTAACTTTTTTGTAAATTTTGTATTTTTTTGTAGATTTTTAAATGGTTTTAAAATTTTTTTGTAGGTTTTTGTAAAGTTTGTATTTTTTGTAAATTTTTTTCCAAATTTTTATATTTTTTGTAATGTTTTTTAATGTTTTATACTTTTTTGTAATTTTTTGATTTTAAACTTTTTGTAATATTTGTTTTGATTTTGTAGAAAATTTGTTTTCTTTTTAAACTTTTGTTAAATATTCATTTTAGGAACCGCGCTCCAGTTTTCACGCTTGTTGGGAGGCTTGCCTACTCGCCAATCTCCGATTTTACAAGCCTTCGGCCCACGGTCGCCATATTGAGGGTCCATTTTATGGATCCGACAAAAATGTTCTGCGCGCACTCACTCGGCTACCAGGCGCACACACTCACCTTTAACTTTCCTTCTTTAAATTAATAGAAACTGTTTTTATTTTTCTTTAAGTTATATTTATTTGTATTTTCTGTAAAACTTAGTTCTCTCCTTCTTTTACAACTTTATTTCAAATTTTTTAGCTTCTTTATAACTCTGTTTAAAAACTTTCTAGTTCCTTTATTGTTCTTAATTACTGTACTTCTCTAAACTATAATTTTTAGTTTACACACTTGTTTCTTTTCTTTAGTTTTCCCTAGTGATGCGCATGCCGGTTTTCTTCAAACTGAAAACTGCCGCTAACGCAACCGGCTGGCGTCGAGCAACGGCAGTTTCAACCAATCAGAAGCTCTCCGCGTTGCTCCACTCTAACAATTTTAGTGATGCCAAGTGCATCTGATGCATGGTTGCATCTTGCACTTTTCCAGAGGGGGAGTTGCCAGCTACAATTTAATGCAGTGAATTACTATGGCACTACAAGATTATGGAGGGAACACTTCTCTGGAGACCGAGATTTACCGCACAGGGATGACGATCCCGATCCGCTATCGATGATGATGGAATAAATGTCCCCCACCCGACTATGACGAAGTCAAAATAGCAATAACGAGATTGAAAGGCAACAAGGCCGCGGGCGCTGATGGATTGCCTGCGGAGCTATTATATACGGCGACGAGGAGGTGGTAATGCGCATGCATCAGCTTCTTCGCAAAATATGGGCGGACGAGTGCATGACCGACGACTGGAATCTATGTGTTCTTTGCCCAGTCCTCAAGAAGGGGGATACTGCAAACTGCACCAATTATCGCGGCATCAGCCTTCTTAATATCGCATATAAGGTCCTGTGAGGTGTATTTTGCGAAAGATTGAAGCCCACCGTGAATCGGCTGTTTGGACGTTATCAGTGCAGCTTCAGAAATGGTAAATCTACCATCGACCAAAGTTTTCACAATGCGCCAAATCTTGGAAAAATCCCGCGAAAAAAGAATCGACACACATCACCTCTTCGTCGATTTTAAAGCCGCCTTCGTCCGCACGAAAAGGAGCTGCCTATATGCCGCTATGTCTGAATTTGGTCTCCCCGCAAAACTTATATGGCTGTGCAAAATGACGTTGAGCAACACCATCAGCTCAGTCAGAATTGGGAAGGACATCTCCGAGCCGTTCGAAACTAAACGAGGTTTCAGACAGGGTGACCCCCTATCGTGCGATTTCTTTAATTTGATGCTGGAGAAAATATACTAACTGCAGAACTTAACCGCTCTTGAACAATATTCTATAAAAGCGTGCAATTACTGGCATATGCTGATGACATTGATGTCATCGGCCTAAACACCGCCGCCGTTAGATCTGCTTACTCCAAACTGGAAAAAGAAGCGGTAAAGATGGGTTGATGGTGAATGAGGGACAAAACGATGAACCTGCTGTCATCGAGCAAAGAGTCAGCGCATATGCGTCTTGTCAACTGCGCTGTAATTTCGAAATAGTAAAAAACTTCGTTTATTTGGGAACCAGCATCAACACTAGCAACAACATCAGCTCTGAAATCCTGCGAAGAATCACTCTTGCCAATAAATGCTACTTTGGACTAGGTGGGCAATTGAAAAGTAAAGCCTTCTCTCGGCAAGTCACCTATCGTTCCCGTCCTGCTATATGGTGCAGAAGCATGGACCATGACAACATCAGATGAAATGGCTCAGGGAGTGTTCGAGAGAAAAGTTATTCGAAAGATTTATGGACCTCTACGCGTTGGTGATGTCGGGTACCGAAGAAAATTTAACGATGAGCTGTACGAGCTATAGTCCAGCGAATCAAAACCAGGCGGCTGCGCTGGCTAGGCCATGTTATGCGAATTAAATATGACGCTCCGGCCAAGAAAGTGTTTCTATCTGAACGCGCCTATGGAAGCAGAGGTAGAGAGCGACCACCACTCCGCTGGAAGGACCACGTGGTCTTCGCTGGATTTCAGAGCTGATTTAAACTCCCTTGGTTTGACCAATTGGCGCCGGTTGGCAAAAAGAAGGAGCGACTGGCGCGCCTTGTTGGACGGCACAACCGTTTAAACGGTTAAGCGCCAATTATGTAAGTAAGATTTGGCTGAAGAATCAAACAACAAATAAAAATATAATAAAAAAGTATTTTTTATTTGAATGCCGAATCAAATAAGAAATAAAAAGTATCTTTGATTTGCGCGAAGAATCAAATAACAAATAAAAAATATGTTTTATTTGGACGCCGAGTAAATAAAAAATAACAAGTAAGGAAGGTTAAGTTCGGGTGTAACCGAACATTACATACTCAGTTGAGAGCTATGGTGACAACATAAGGGAAAATAACCATGTAGGAAAATGAACCGAGGGAAACCCTGGAATGTGTTTGTATGGCATGGGTATCAAATGAAAATCATTAAAGAGTATTTTATGAGGGAGTGGGCCATAGTTCTATAGGTGGACGCCAAAAGAAAGGTGTTAATGAGTATTTTAAAAGGGAGTAATCCTTAGTTCCATAGGTGGACGCCGTTTCGAGATATCGCCATAAAGGTGGACCAGGGGTGACCCTAGAATTTGTTTGTACAATATGGGCATCAAACGAAAGGTGTTAATGTGTATTTTAAAAGGGAGTGGGCCTTAGTTCTATAGGTGGACGCCGTTTCGAAATATCGCTACAAAGGTGGACCAGGGGTGACTCTAGAATATGTTTGTACGATATGGGTATCAAATTAAAGGTATTAATGAGGTTTTAAAAGAGAGTGGTGGTAGTTGTATATGTGAAGGCGTTTCCAGATATCGACCAAATGTGGACCAGGGTGACCCAAAACATTATCTGTGGGATACCGCTAATTTATTTATATATCTAATACCTGCCAAGATTTTAAGGGTTTTTTATGTCGCCCTGCAGAACTTTTTCATTTTCTTCTACATAATATGATAGGTGTCACAACCATTTTATAAAGTTTTTTCTAAAGTTATATTTCACGTCAATAAAGCAATTCAATCACCTTACCATGTTTCATCCCTTTTTTCGTATTTGGTATAGAATTATGGCATTTTTTTCATTTTTCGTAATTTTCGATATCGAAAAAGTGGGCGTGGTCATAGTCGGATTTCGTTCATTTTTCATACCAAGATAAGTGAGTTCAAGTAAGCACGTGAACTAAGTTCATTAAAGATATGTCGATTTTTGCTCAAGTTATCGTGTTAACGGCCATGCGGAAGGACAGACGGTCCACTGTGTATAAAGACTGGGCGTGGCTTCAACCGATTTCGCCCATTTTCACAGAAAACAGTTATCGTCATAGAATCTATGTCCCTACCAAATTTCACAAGGAGTGGTAAATTGTTGTTCGACTTATGGCATTAAAAGTATTCTAGACGAATTAAATAAAAAAGGGCGGAGTTACACCCATTTTGAAATTTTCTTTTATTTTTGTATTTTGTTGCACCACATCATTACTGGAGTTGAATGTTGACATAATTTACTTATATACTGTAAAGATATTAAATTTTTTGTTAAAATTTTACTTTAAAATAAAGTGGGCGTGGTCCTTCTCCGCTTTTGCTAATTTTTATTAAGCTTACATATAGTAATAGGAGTAACGTTCCTGCCAAATTTCATCATGATATCTTCAACGACTGCCAAATTACAGCTTGCAAAATTTTAAATTACCTTCTTTTAAAAGTGGGCGGTGCCACGCCCATTGTCCAAAATTTTACTAACTTTCTATTCTGCGTCATAAGTTCAACTCATCTACCAAGTTTCGTCGCTTTATCTATCTTTTGTAATGAATTATCGCACTTTTTCGGTTTTTCGAATTTTCGATATCGAAAAAGTAGGCGTGGGTTATAGTCCGATATCGTTCATTTTAAATAGCGATCTGAGATGAGCGCTCAGGAACATACATACCAAATTTCATCAAGATACCTCAAAATTTACTCAAGTTATCGTGTTAACGGACGGACGGACGGACGGATGGACGGACGGACATGGCTCAATCAAATTTTTTTTCGATCCTGATTATTTTGATATATGGAAGTCTATATCTATCTCGATTCCTTTATATATGTACAACCAACCGTTATCCAATCAAACTTAATATACTCTGTGAGCTCTGCTCTTTCTTTGATTTGCCTGAAGAATCAAATAACAAATAAAAAATATTTTTTATTCGGACGCCGAGTAAATAAAAAATAAAAAGTTTTCGGCGGAAGAATCAAATAACAAATATAAAGAATATTTTACTTGAATGCCGAGTCAAATAAAAGTAAAAAATATTTTTGATTTGAAAACATTTTCAAATAAAAAATATATTTTATTTTTGGATTCGTGATTAATTCAAATAAAAATCACGCAACCCTGCTGGATCAACAATGATATCTTTGACGCAGAATTTTTTGATAATTCTTTGTTTCATACCTATCGTAAGGATCGAGATCCAATCAAAACGGGATGTCAAAGAGGTGGCGGGGTACTAATTGCCATAAGACGTTCCTCCTTTCCTCTTTCGTTCAGCTCCCAAATACTGACTCGCTACTGGACCAAATTTGTATCACTATTTGTGGGCTGTTTGGAAGCTGTTTATTTGTGTTTCGTATATTCCTTGTACTGCGCGCATGTGAATAATATTTTTGAAGTTTACAACATCAGGCTAAAAAAGCTGAACAATCTTAGAAATAAGTATTTTAAGTTGTATAAAGCAACCAATGACTTTTCTTTCAGAGATCTATACTTATTATACATGAAACAGTTCAATGTACTTGATAAGTTTTTATATAATAAATACATCTCTATTTTCGAAGAAGAGTTAAAGCAAAATCCCAAGGCACTTTGGAACTTTGTCCGTACAAAAAAAGATTCTTCCAATATTCCAACTTCTGTAAATTTTAATGGCATTAGTTCAAACAGTGAACCTTTTGGCTGATTTTTTCAATCTAATTTTGTTGTTGCCTCTAATACTACTGGTGTTAGGGTTTGTTCTGATACAGCCAACTCCTTGGACTTTGGCTCATTATTGATATCAGAATTAGATATTATTATTGGCATCTCGTCCCTGCAATCTTCTTTAAAAAAAGATACTGATGGGCTGTCTTCTTTTTTTTTGTTAAAAAATGTAGTAGTTCGCTTTGTGTGGCGTTGTGAAATATCTTTAATCTGTCATTGTCCACTGGCGTTTTCATCGATCAATTGAAATTGGCTTCTATTACTCCTATCTTTAAGTCTGGAAACAAAAGCGAGGTAGCAAACTACAGGCCAATCTCTAAACTATCAGCCTGTTCAAAATTGGTTTAGAAAGTAGTAAAGGAGAAGTTGGCTTTTGCTATTAAAGGTACAATCGATCCATGTCAGCATGGGTTTGTTGCTTGTCGCTCAACAGTGACAAAACCTAGCAGTTTTTTCTCAATACTGAGTTTCTTCTTTAGGAATGGGTATCAAGTTGATACTATAAGTTAAACTTTTAAAAAATTGGAAACTCTAACGGGAGACGTGCTCCTTATTGAATGCAAACTTATATCTGAACTTTACACAATAATAATGCTTACAATCTAGCCTACGTTTGCCTTACCGCGATGAAAGTGAAAACTGCTGATCATGCACTTACCACAGGTGAGTTTGTTTATTTTAATTTGGTTTCCATTTACCGCTTACTCTTCACACGGTTTGCTTTGCACGTGTTGCGGCTCCAGCAAATTTTGTCAGTTTGCTATGTCTGGAGTATTATGTGTCTGAATATTTGCTTTTTTATATTATATAAATATGTGCCATGGTAACATTTTGTTAATTTTATTGTTTTTCTTTACTGCTCTGATATGGATAGTTTGGCAAATTTGATTATCTGGTCGCTATTTTAATTTCTGAAAATTCTACAGCTTCGTCTAAATTTACGAATGGGATATTATCCTTATCACAGATTTTTTAACAATATCAATTTCTTCGGTCGACAAAATATATGTATTTACTGTATTGGCCTTTGCCCAATGTATCGCGTAAGCGATGTTCACGAACCTCTCTTTCATAATTTCTAACTTGTATTTTAATTCCAAAAATGCCTCTATTTCTTTACTCTTGTCGTTTTGCATGTCCGTCATAATATGGTTTGTAATATTTGTGATTTCATTAACTTTTTCTACTGTATGCTTATTAATGAGGACTTGATTGTTGTTGTTTTCTAAAACGTTATTTACTTTGTTCAGAACTATTTCATGGTCCTCATGGTCTGGACTTCCCGCATCCATTTCCATGCACTGCCAAAAAATTGAGTGACCTTTTTGATCTTTTTCTATCCTTAAATTATTAATATGGGCCTTCACTTGGGATATTAAGAGGGATATAAAGGGTAATTCGGATTTCTGTAGAATTTTCTGCTTTTGTCGTTGTTTCTATATTTTCCAGGATTTCTGTATATTTGTCGATGTTTATTTCGTGTATTATCCTAAATTGTCCTGTCTGTAGTTTAGCCGTTCTTTTTCTATTGTCATTAATAGTCTAATATCTGTACCTCTGCGAGGCATAGTGGTAAAAAGAATCTGAAAAAAGAAAATTTTATTGTAGTAGTTGATTCCGTATCCTACTTTTATGGACGATTTGTCCTCTTTCGGTCACTACCGTGCTGTTCCTGGCTTCTTTAACTATTTCCCTACTATATAATTACTTATTTTTGTTCCTAACCTCCTATTTTTTTTTACAAATATGACTTGTCCTGGCAAGTAGGATTTGAGCGTTTGTTTACCTTTATTATGGAATTCAATATCCTCATTTTGTTTTTGTGTTACCTTTTGCAAATTCTCGTATCTTGTTTTTTCTATATCTTCGGGCGTGAAATTCATATTTCTTCCGAAGAATATGTCGACCGGTCTTTTCTATGAAACTGAGTGAATGGTATGATTGTACTCGGATACTGCTCTTTCTAAAAGTTCCTCAAAGTTTCGATGTCCCCCATTATCTTCCACACAGCGCATTATCTCACTTAGGGTGGAGTGGAATCTTTCCACTTGGCCGTTAGCCTAGCTTTTATATGGGGGAGTAGTATAACTTCGATACCTAATTCGTCTTTCACCATAAACTTCATTGAAATGGAATTTAACGATGATTCATTATCGATCACTATTATCTTCGGGACGCCGAAGGATAATATTATATCCCTTAAGGGTCTCCTTACATCCTCTATGGCCCTACTATTTAGCATTCTTGTTGCTGCATATTTCGAAAACTTATCTAGTGCAGTCATAACTTTCTTCCCTTCGGTTAAAAAGTTGTCTATATGGACTGTGTGTCCTGGGAAGGTTGGCAATGGGGTTGCTGCTTTTTTTGGGTTGTTAGGGTGCCTTTCATACTTGCTTTCTTTACATACCGTGCAGTTTGTTATTAGTCGCTTGATTTTGTTCATCATCCCGGGAAAATAACTTTTCTCTATGATCTGTATCGCGTTCCTATGTGCTCTTAGATGTCCTTTCAAAATAATATTTTCCTGCTCTTGCTCGTTAGTTATGTCCTCCACAACTTCGGGGTGTACCTACATTTATAGTTGCTAAAGTGTAGGATAGACGTTTTGTATTTATACCCATAGTCCTCTCGTCGGTGTGGATTCCGTTGATTACGGATGGGTTTAGGTATCTTTTGAAGAAATCTATAATCTTTTGCTCGTCGAAAAATGGCTCGTTAACTGTATGCTGGTGTACGGTTGGGAAGATTATTTTGAATTAGTAAGATGGCGTTCCTGAATGCTCGAGGAAAATTTGGTTTTTGAACACGTTAATCGGTACCTCCGTGCAGGGTATTAGGTTGTGTCCTGAACTCTCATCACTATGGGTAGTGGGTGTAAGCGAATTTATTTGAGCGGGTATTCTTGATAGCGCGTCTGTGACTACAAGATGGCTTTCCATCTTTTCATCTTACTGTTCGTATTTTTGTGGCTCAGGGCATACTTAAGAGGTTGGTGGTCGGTCACTATCTTAATTTTCTTGGAGCCGTACAGATAACTGCGTGAATAATTAAGAGACCAGATTATGGCGAGCATCTCTTTTTCATTGACGGCATAGTTCTCTTCTGTCTTGCTCAAAGTTCTTGAAATATAGGTGATGGGCCTTCCATCTTGTGAAAGGACTGCTCCTATTGCAAAATGGGAGGCGTCAGTGGCCAATTCGAAATCTTTCTCAAAGTTCGGGTGAGCAAGGACAATATCCCTTGATATTAGTGAAGTTTTTAATTTGTTAAATGCATTTAAAGCTTCTTCTTTTGCTTCGAGTTTTATTTCGATCTTCCTAGACTGATTTTTTGAAACATTCCCGGCTTCTCCTCGAAGGAGTGCAGTTAAAGGTTTGGCTAATTTGGAGTAGTCCCTAATAAAACGACGGTAGTAGCCTGACATACCTAGAAATGATCTTAGTTCCTTCAGATTCTTTGGCACTGGGAACTGTGCTACGGCCTCTACCTTCTTAGGATTGGTTTTTATGCCATCGGGAGTGACGATGTATCCTAGAAATTCGACTTCCTGTTTTGCGAACTCACATTTATCTAGTTGTATCTTCATGTTCGCTTCTTCTAATGTTTTTATTTATTTATTTATTTATTTAAATAATTTACAGTACAGGATACCTTACAGACTAGAATAATGTAAAATAATCTCGCGCAAATGAGAAGAAGTATGTATTGTAATTGATTGTTATAACTTATAGACAAATTGAATTTAGAATTCTTACAAAATCCGATTTTGATAGTGCAAAGTCAAGCTTAGTTGATGAAGAGAACAGAGCATTTAATTCTCTTAGTGCCCGAGCAATAGGCGCATTGCTAGCATATGTTGTTCTAAAGTTTTCCAGATAAAAAGGGTAGAACGTACGAAGATTTCTCTGAGGAATATTAAAACTAATCCGCTCAAGTAACATTGGGCAATCGATAATGCCATTAATAACATTGAAAGCAAAAGAAAGCGAGAGAATTTTCCTTCGTTTTTCCCAGCGAATCCAAATTAATTAGCAAACGCCGAGAATCGTAGGGCGGGACAGGCTCCTCAAACCTTAAGAACGTAGAGCGTGTTTTAGAAAGACCTTTTGAACTCGTTCAATTCTACTTATCGAGAGTTGATCATATGGTCTCCAAATGAAAACAGCATACTCTAAATGTGATCGAACAAGAGAGGTAAATAGTTGTTTAACGTATAGGGATCAGAAAACTCCGTGGAGTTGCGACGAATGAAACCGAGAACGGAATACGATTTTGAGAGTATTAAGTTTATGTGGCCGTTGAAAGTAAGCTTAACATCAAATACCACGCCCAAGTCCTTAAACTCTGTTACATTTTGCAGCACATCATTAGCAATCCGATACGATGTATCGAGGATGCTTAGACGCCTGCAATATGTCAAATGGAAACATTTCTTTATGTTAAGGGAGAGGCGTTACTTCTCACACCATCTATGAAGATTATCCAAATCGGTCTGCAGATGAAAGGCATCTGATGTGTCTCGAACATTCGAAAAAATGTTTAAATCGTCAGCATAGAGCAAAAATTTTGAGTGCGAAAAGCATTGACTGATGTCATTAATAAAAATTATAAAAGGAGCGGACCTAGAATGCTTCCTTGAGGAACGCCTGAAGTGGCAACAAATACTAATTTAATATCCCTTAAGTGTTCCTCTTCGGTTTTACCGAATATTATAACGTCATCAATATAGACGTAGCATCTTATTCCGATGTGCTGGCGAAGTATGTCATCTAATGCTCTTTGGAACATAGAAGGGGCATTTTTAAGCCCGAAAGGTAATGGGAGAAATTCGTATTTTCCGTTATTTACGGAAAATGCCGTTTTCTCTATATCAGATTCACGTAGGGGTATTTGATGGAAACCGCTCTTAAGATCTATAACGGTAAATATTTTATTGTTTCCGAGGTTGGCCAGGACCTCGCTATTTTCGGGTATTGGATATTTGTCGGGGATAGTTACGGCGTTAAGTTTCCGGTAGTCGATGACCATTCTATATTTGTTTTCTCCTGAACCGTCGGTTTTCTTATTGACTATCCAGACCGGGGAGTTGTAAGGAGATTTAGATCTCCTTTTTATTCCATTAGCAAGAAATTCTTCGACTTGACGTTCTGTTTCTTCTTTCAGAGCCATTGGGTATGGGTACGGTTTGGAGTAGACCGGGTGTCTGTCGTTGTTCTAATTTCGCCTTTGACCAGCGTAGTATACGTCAGTTTTTCATCTGGGTCCGAAAATTAATTGGGGCATTTTGCTATTACGTCCTTGATTTTATCTTTTTGTTCTTCAGAAAGATGGGGAACCCTTATTACCGCGTTATTAACTTCTTCGGATATTCGTTGTTTTAGAGGGTATGATTGTATTTGTAAGTATGGTCATAATATTTTTGTCGGTATAGTGTATATACGTTCATCTGGCATCCTTGCTAATTATTCTTTATTACTCATTACTTATTACTTCATACTTCTTCAGCAATAAGCGCACATACACACATTTAACATTCTGCTCATATGAATTGTTAAATAAAGAGAATGAACATTCCGTTGCTACGCTTAATGTAAAATAGACGTGTTAATACACCACAAATTGGCGACGAGTCGGTTTACATAAACTATAAAAATCAATACATATTGATATCAATAAAAATTTCTTTTTTTTTGCAATACAAATTTTCGGTGTTATTATAATTAAACTAAGAATCCGCGTAAAAAAAAAGGACAATGAACAAGCAAGTGGAAGCAGTAATAGTAGCGGCAGTGGTATAATTATTCAGTCAGCAAGTGCACCAGAATTCACACCGGCAACGGAATCATGGCATGTTTGGAAAGAAAAACTGGACATACACTTGTGTGAAATTAATTGTACACAAGAAAATATAAAGAAGGCGATTTAATTAAAATCGATTGGTTCCGAACCATACAAATTGCTGCATAGTTTATGCAGTCCAGCATCCACAGTTTCCAAAACGTTTAAAGACTTGTCCGAAATTTTACAAACTCATTACACACCACCTACAATTATATTATATGAAAGAAAAAAAATTCCACATGTCAGTAAAAAGCAACGAAGAAACCGTTTCCCAATGGTATGCACGCGTAAAGCAATTGGCATTGGATTGCAAATTTGGCGCACATTTAGATACCTTTGTTCTAAATCAATTTGTTGTTGGACTGCCTGACAAAATTTTAGAAAGGTTATGCGAGGAAGATGAGTCACTCACATTGGCGAGCGCATTAAAACGAGCACTTATTTTAGAAACGAAGCAGGCAGCAAAAGCAAACAAAGCAGATCTTGAGGTAAATTTGGTCAAAGACAGCAAGCAAACTAACACGCAAAGCAAACAAACCGATTTGAAAGGAAAACGCAGCAGTGGCAAAGCAAAATCAACAACAGAATTTGTTCTCACTGTGGTTGACGTAACCATACGTCAAATGCATGTAAATATGCACAACCTCGATGTAATTCGTGCGGGAAAGTTGGGCACTTGGCTTCAGTTTGCCGCAGTAAAAACAATAAAACCATTAATTATGTATCTGATTCAGATGAGTCTAACGAAATCGATCATTTTAACAATTTCATTTTTAATGTTTCTCCTTCAGGTCCAACTTAGGTATATTCGCTTACTATCAAAATCGATGGAATAGATGTGAGAATGACTTGCGATACTTGCGCCCCGTGTATAATGATACCTTACAGTCTTTACAACAAACTTAAAGGAAAGAAACGCTTAATATCGTGTTCAATTCCGTATGTAAGTTACAACGGCGATAAGATTAGGTTGTTGGGTGAGTACAATGCAATGGTGTCGTATCAAGGTATTAAGCGAAAATTAGCGGTTGTTGTTGCGAATAGGGACAATCCACCTTTATGGGCAGGTCATTTCTGAGGCCATACAATTTGAGCTAACGCAAGTCAACCTAGTAACAAATGAACAAAATTATGCTGTTATAATTGAGCAAATAAAGTCAGAATATTCGGAAGTTTTTAATGGTTGACTAGGAAAGTATGTTAATCACCAGATTTCATTGCAAATTAATGATAATGCAAAACCAGTGTTCTTTAAGCCGCGCACGGTACCACTTGCTTGGAAAGATAAGATCGAAAAACAGTTGCGTGAATTAATAAAGCAAGATATTTTAGAGCCCATTGACAATTCGGATTGGGGAACGCCCTTAGTCCCAATTTTAAAGCCAAATGGCGAATTACGAATCTGTGGTGATTATAAAGTTACGCTTAACAAATATTTAGTTGACTTCAGGTATCCCCTACCTAGAATAGATGAAATTTTTGCCTCTTTGCAAGGCTGCGAAATATTTACCAAACTTGATATGTCAAGCGCGTATAACCAATTAGTATTGGATGAAAAGTCTCAGCTTCTATGTAGTTGGAGTACGCACATAGGTACCCTGAAGGTAAAACGTTTACCCTTTGGTATAAAGGTAGCAGCGCCAATTTTTCAAAAGACGATGGAAAGTTTGTTTTGCAATATTCCACACGGGTTTGTCTATCAGGATGACATTACCATAGCAGGTAAAAATTTCCAAGAACATCTGGCTACCCTAAAGTTTGTTTTTAAGCAAGTTAAAATCTTCAGGGCTTACGTTAAATTTAAGAAATGTGAGTTTTTGAAGACCAAATATCGTATTTGGGTTTCACTATCGACAAAACAGGGCTAACAAAAAATAATGATCGTATTTCAAGTGTTTCAAAATCACCACCTCCAACAAATATCCGCGAATTAAGAGCGTTCATAGGCGTGGTAAATTATTATTCGAAATTCATTTCTAACTTTGCTCATAAAATGGCTCCATTGTATGAGCTGCTGCAGAAAGACGTTAAATTTACTTGGTCGAAAAGTTGCCAAAATGCGTATGAATTAATCAAAAGTGAAGTTACATCAGACCAAGTGCTGGTCCATTACGACCCCAAAGTGCACATGATACTATCGACGGATGCAAGTAATTTCGCAGTGGCTGGCATTCTTTCTCACGAATTTTCACAGGCGAAAAAGGCCAATTGCATTTGTATCTAGAGCACTATCGAAAACAGAAAGAAACTATAGTACCTTGGAAAAGGAGGCCTTGGCAATAGTATTTTGTCTAATTAAATTGAAACAATATTTGTTAGGAAATCATTTCACACTACGAACTGATCATAAACCTCTTTTGACAATTTTCGGTGAAAATAAAGGACTGCCGGTCATGGCAGCCGCACGTCTGCAAAGATGGGCCGTATTATTATCGACATTCAGTTACTCCATTCAATACGTAAAAGGCAATCGAGAATTTCCAATGTTGCAAATATTAAAGATTCGCAAATTGAAAGCAATTTCATAAATCTCATTGAATCTGAAAATCATTTGCATATAAGCTTCAAAGATGTTGCAAGGGAAACTAAGCGTACCCAGTTCTGTCAAAATTGACTGAAGCAATTCAGAGAGGAATTGTTAAAAACCTCAATGGTGTTGATACCAGGCTTTTAGGGATAAGGACTTGGAGCTGTCGGTCGAAAGCGACTGTATTTTGTGGGGATACAGGACAGTAATTCCAACCAAATTAAGACAAAAAGTCCTAATGGAATTACACAGGTCATATTTGGGCATTGTAAAAACCAAAGCCTTAGCCAGGTCATACGTTTGGTGGCCTAAAATAGATGAAGATATCGAAAAATTTATCCGTAACTGTTTTCCTTGTCAAGAGCTTCAAGTGAATCCAGAGAAAAGCAAACTAATTCCATGGAAACCATGTGACTCAATATGGAGTCGAATTCATATTGATTTTGCTGGTCCCATAAATGGTCACTATTTATTCATTGTCATCGACTCGCTCTCGAAATGGGCCGAGGTTTATAAAACCAAAGACATCACATCTACGTTTACAATAGGTAAAATAAGAGAACTCATTTCGCGTTATGGGTTACCTGACACCATAGTAAGTGACAACGGTAGGCAGTTCACGTCTGACGAGTTTAAGAGGTTCCTAAAATTAAACAACATAAGACATATATTAACGGCACCTGGTCATCCGGCAACAAATGGCCAAGCCGAAAATTTTGTTAAAACTTTAAAAAAGGCAATATTCGCTGTTTAAAAACATCCAAACATTCAATTTAGAAACAATCATTTTGCAGTTTTTATTTGATTATCGCAACAGGAAGCATTGTACCACTGGTGACACTCCTGCAAAAATATTTTTCGGTAGGTCATTAAAAACGCGTTTTGGTTCATTACGACCACCGTTATTTCAAAATAAAATAGCGATAGCCACAAAAAGGTATTTTAAATCACAGAGGACAACGCAGTGTAAAGTTTTCAAATGGTGAAAATGTCCTTATTCGCAACTACAAAAACCCAAATAAGCCTTCATGGCCTCAAGCCACAATAAAGCAGCAACTTGGACCTCGTTCATATTATTGCATTTTAAAACACAACAAAATCATCAAAAGACACCTTGACCAATTCGCGGTATTGAGTCTCCAAAGTCTGACCAAGATTTTTATGATACACACACAACGTCAGTGGTGGCAGATAAACCCTCCGACAACATCGTTGATAGTGGGGCAGAACAACCTCGATTGGACCTGGAAGAGGCTTACACTGATGATGACGGAAGAAAGCTGAAACAACGACACAAAGGAAAGGTTGTTAAACCAAATATATAAATAAGAAATTTTACTTAGATTAAGCATCTTCATGAATTGAATTGTTAAAATTTGTATAAAATATTTTAATCCATAAAAACGAAAGTACAATGTTTAGATACATACATAAGTAATTGAAACCATAATGAACTTATATAATTTCAACTTAAGTAGGAGCGTGTTATATACGTTCATCTGGCATCCTTGCTAATTATTCTTTATTACTCATTACTTATTACTTCATACTTATTCAGCAATAAGCGCACATACACACATTTAACATTCTGCTCATATGAATTATTAAATAAAGAGAATGAACATTCCGTTGCTACGCTTAATGTAAAATAGACGTGTTAATACACCACAGTAGGGATGGTGGCTTTTAATTATTTTAATGTGTCATTACCGATAATCCCGTGGAATGATTTTAATGATGGAAGTATAAAGAATTTTATTTTTCCTACCTCTGGTCCTAGAATGTCTATGAATGTGTGGTGTGTAATTTCGATGTCAGCAGCTACCCACTTTACCTTAAAAGGGACTTCGTTTGGAATTGGGTTCCTATTCTTGTAGATTGTATATAATTTTTGTTAGACCCGGTGTCTATCAAATATTCTAGTGCGTCTCCACTTCTAGATACGAATTCGTAATAGGGAGTGAAGACGGGATAAATCTAAAAAATGAATGGTGTCGTGGTTTTAGTATTCTTGTTCGCAATTCTCCATTCCATTTTGTCTCATTAAATTATTATCTGATTTTGGAAATTGGTTCGACGTTCCATAGCTATTGGGGTTTGTGTTTCCCCCGTATATGTGGTCAGGATCTTCATATACTTGTTGCTCACTTGGATTTACTGATCCCGTATCAACATGGAAGTTCCTTTGAATCTTATTGGGTTGATGCATATGTTGAGATGAGAGGGGACGCTTCTGTGCGTAATTATTTTGATTGTTATTTGGCCTGTTTTGGTAATTTACCTGTCTTGAGTGGATAGAATGATCTACGTCCATAGGGACAGGTGGTTTAGGTGGTAAATTAGGCCTATTCTTATTAGGATGGTTCGCTTGATTGTTATAACCGAATTGCTTCATAATTGAATGATTGAATTGTAGTTATTAGGTGACGTAAGTGGTTGTTGTTGACGATACGTTTGTGGTTTATACCTATTCGGTTGTCGATTAAATGTTTGCGTTCTTGGTATAAATTAGTTCTAGGCGTCGTAGAATATGTCAATTCGTTATAAAATGGTCTATTATTATTATATTTGCGTTTTGTCGAGGAGGTCGGGATGGTGCGTAGTTGAAGGTTTTGTTCATGCTATGTGTATGATTCATACGAAATGCCATATTGTCCAGTTTCTGACACAGGTAATGCCTGTGGCAATGTGGTTGGTTCGCGGATGCTAAGGAGACGAGGAAGGTCTCCGCTAAGTCCGCGAACGAAGTTATCGAGGGCTTTATCTCTGTACGAATTCGTCATGGTTCTAGTTGATCCCTCTCCTAAGTCTAGGCAGGATATCTTGTCTAGGATAAGGGACAGATGTTGGTAAACTGTTTGGTAAAACGTCGGGATGTCGTCGTTTCTTTGGGTCAGAGTTGTCATTTGGTACTCGAGCGTACCAATGTCTCTTTTATCTGAATAATGCATCATAAGGCATTTCCTAATTTGTGACCAATCGAGCGGTGTACTATCTTTGAACCTTTGAATAACAAGGGACTTCCAATTTCGGCCAGCTTGGAGGTTCTCACGTGCGATTTTTAGGAAGAAATGTTCACCAAAGTGACATTGGTGGATGCTATAAATTTGTGCTCTGCAGAATTTACTTGAATTTACCAATTTTGGTCATTTAAGGTGATCTTCATGAATGTCACAGCTACAGTTGGAAGGGTTATAAAAAACATGTGCAAAAGAGCGCCCTTTTGTTGCCACACTTCATTGCATATCCATCCAATCAGGAGTTGGCTGATGTAAATCTAAGTTTTACAACGTGTCCAGATTTCCTGCAGTTATTGGAGCAATTGATTGTTAGGATCAAATGCCCTGCGAAGGATGTTGGAGTGATGATAGCAGGGCATTACCTTAATAGAAAGGGGTATTATTCCTTAAACGTTCAGGTTACACTTTTTTGCTCACTTTGCTGTGTTTTTAATCATATAATATAAAATGCATCCATAGATCGTATGTGATGCAGACTGCAAAATTTGGATATTGTCGCAAGATCTCGTGGCTCAAAGCAGGACGCTCGGATTTGGAACGAGTTCCAATTAACAAATAGGAAGGTTAAGTTCGGGTGTAACCGAACATTACATACTCAGTTGAGAGCTATGGTGACAACATAAGGAAAAATAACCATGTAGGAAAATGAACCAAGGGTAACCCTGGAATGTGTTTGTATGACATGTGTATCAAATGAAAGGTAATAAGAGTATTTTATGAGGGAGTGGGCCATAGTTCTATAGGTGGACGCCATTTAGGGATATCACCATAAAGATGGATCAGGGTTGACTCTAGAATTTGTTTGTACGATATGGGTATCAAATGAAAGGGGTTAATGAACATTTTAAAAGGCAGTGGTGGTCGTTGTATAGGTGGTCGCCTTTTCGAGATATCGCCATAAAGGTGGACCAGGGGTGACTCTAGAATGCGTTTGTACAATATGGGTATCAAACGAAAGGTGTTAATGAGTATTTTAAAAGGGTGTGGGGCTTAGTTCTATAGGTGGACGCCTCTTCGAGATATCTCCATAAAGGTGGGCGAGGGGTGACTCTAGAATGTGTTTGTACGATATGGGTATCAAATTAAAGGTATTAATGAGGGTTTTAAAAGGGAGTGGTGGTAGTTGTATAGGTGGTCGCCTTTTCGAGATATCGGCATAAAGGTGGACTAGGGGTGACTCTAGAATGCGTTTGTACAATATGGGTATCAAATAAAGGTGCTAATGAGTATTTTAAAAGGGAGTGGGCCTTAGTTCTATAGGTGGACGCCTTTTCAAATATCGCCATAAAGGTGGACCAAGGGTGACTCTAGAATGTGTTGTACAATATGGGTATCAAACGAAAGGTATTAATGAGTATTTTAAAAGGGCGTGGGGTTTAGTTCTATAGGTGGACGCCTTTTCGCGATATCGCCATAAAGGTGGACCATGGGTGACTCTAGAATGTGTTTGTACGATATGGGTATCAAATTAAAGGTTTTAATGAGGGTTTTAAAAGGGAGTGGTGGTAGTTGTATAGGTGGTCGCCTTTTCGAGATATCGCATAACGGTGGCCCAGGGGTGACTCTAGAATGCGTCAACACCAAAGGAAGAGATACACATCACGACATGCTTGGCAATGTGCATATTTATTCATGTTTAATGTTGTTCTGATGATAGGTACAATAGGTCACACATTGCCATTCGAAGCAA
Organism: Eurosta solidaginis; assembly: GCA_029619165.1. Classification (NCBI taxonomy): domain Eukaryota; kingdom Metazoa; phylum Arthropoda; class Insecta; order Diptera; family Tephritidae; genus Eurosta; species Eurosta solidaginis. The sequence goes on from JARSSU010006510.1 coordinate 18,413, forward strand.
AATAGAACGCCTAAACGGACAGATTAAATCGAAATTCCGTTCTATTTTCGAACGTCTTCGTGTAGATTTGGATACAGCGAAAAGTGTTATTATTTCTGTCGTTGTACTTCGCAACATCGCTAAGGAACGGAATTTGACATGTAAGTTAAAGAAAAATCAATTTTTAAACGATGTACTATCGTATTTTTTTCTTTACATTTTTAGATGCTGAATCTGCCATAGAGCCCGTGGCAGCAACAAATGCCAATGCGCCACCAAATATACCAAGTACCACCACAGCAAGGGCATTTCGTTCAGCATTTATTAATGCTCATTTTCAGTAATCTTTAATATTGATACACCTTGGTATATCGCATGTACCTGTATTGTTGTGTGAACGCCCTAAGATTTTCAATCATGCGATTTAATTCGAACGCATTAAGCTTGTCAAAAATGACTTTTGAATGAAAACAAATCACCCATGTAAATAAATAAAGTAAAGTCAACAAGCCACCAATTTAAAGCAATTTTTGATAAAAACTATAATTAATAATTTACCGGAGTTAGTTTTCATAAACGAATCGCATACTAATTTTCCCACCAATTTCATCCAAAAGTTTTATATTTTTACCCGGAATCGGTAATAGAGCACTGATTAAATATACAACTTCGACTACTAGCACGCGTCTAAAAATGCCGGATAGGCGTCAACTACGCGTCTTTTAACTCTGTGAGGAGATATTTTCACCTAATTTTTATCAAAAATTATGAAAGGTGTATTTTCGCCAGACTTTTTTTTAAGTGCGCCAAAGGCTGCAAATACAGAAAAGTGCTCTGCGTAATAGTACTATGGATCCCACCCCCTCCTTCGCATAATTAATACCGTGTCAAGCCATGGTAATTGTTTACTTTAGCTCACACTGCTAAAACTCGTCCAAAATATCGGAGAGGTGTCAAAGATGCGCTTTGCACCCAGGATCCACGAACTCGAAGACGGAAATTCAAAATTTTATTTCGTTTCGGAGATATTTGCAAACAAATTTGAAAATTTTCATGTGGTTGTTGTTTGTTTTGATGATTTTGTAGTACCCACAAAAAAACTGTGGGTAAAGTGTTTCGCGCGGATATAGTTTTGGTCTCAAACCGGTATTGGACCCACCCAGGGTATTTTTTTATAAGCGCGGCCGAAGGCCGCCAATGCAGAAAGTTGTTCTGCGCAAAAACATACTATGGATTCCCACCCCCGTTTCGGAGCGCTCTCGGGCCATTTTTCGGTTTTTTGGAATAACTTTTGACAGAAATAAAATTTTCAATTTCCGCTCCTAAGATCAAACTGCGTCTTTTGACACCTCTCTCGCGATATTTTTGGTCGGGTTTAGCAGTTGTGAACTAAAGTAAACACCAAAATGACCAGTTGGCGAATACACACTAAGTTAGGGTAATTCTATACGACAGCATAACACTGATATATGCGTCCAAAATGTCGAGAGAGGTGCCACACGACGCGTCTTGACATCAGTAAAATTATGAGTCGTTCAAAAGATATTAACGAAAAACCGAAAAATTACCACGGGTCCCTCCGAAACCTGGTTGGATCCATATTATTTTGCGCAGAAACCTTTCTGCATTGGCGGCCTTCGGCTGCGCTTATAAAAATTACCCTGGGTGGGTCCAACACGTTTGGATGACCAAATTCTATACGCGCAAAACAACTTATGTTCACATTTTTTTTTGTGGGTACACCACATTACAACGACCACATACTGAAATCGCCAACTTCACTGCAAATATCTGCGGACAGAGATAAAATGTGTTGTTTTTCCAAATTTTAAATATTAACGAGCTCGAGGCCATATATATACCGGCCGATGCCTGTGACCCATCGGCATTCCTACATAGCAGACATAGTAATGAGGATTTGTTAACAAATTTGAAGAGGATGCGTCTCAAAAGCCCCGTTTGCTAACAAAATATGTTGACGATCTGTTTGCCATTGTGAAAACGAATGCAGTGGAAGACATGATAAATCTATTAACAGCTACAATAGAACTATCAGTTTACATTGAATTGAAAAAAATGGATTACTACCATATCTAGATACGCTGGTAGTAAGAAAGCATAATAAGTTAGCCTTTGATTGGTACAAAAGACCCACTGCATCGGGCAGATTGATAAATTTTTATTCAAAGCACGACAAATCAACCATAGTCCATCACAGCCAAAAACTTTATCAAGAGAGGTTTTTAATCAATCAGTGATACGATATACCATGGAAAAAATATAGAAATCATTACGAAAATTCTGAAAGACACGATTTCCTTTAGGTCTAATAAGAGGCTATATTCACGACTATTTTACAAAAGCTAACACAATCAAACCTTTAATGATAAACTAATAAATATATTAGACATCCACGCATGTTCCGGGCTATCAAATAGAATGAAATATTCCAAAATGTATGACCGTGAGATGATTTAAAATAGCATTTACTTATATAATACCGTCCAAAACATATTCAGTAATACAAACAAACAAATAGAAAAATATGACAAATCGGACGTTATATACCGGATTCCTTGCAAAAATGACGGGTCCTACGTATGCCCTAAGGTATATGTTGGTACAACTAAGTCCAGACTACAAACAAGGATTTCCGCCCATAAATCAAATTTAAAAATCGCGACACACCCTAATGAAAACAAAACAGCTTTAAGTCAGGCATTGCAGAGAAACCGGGCACACTCCAGATTTTGAGAACGTAGCAATAATGCAACAGGAGAAGCATTACAACAAAGATACACACTTGTGGTGTTGTTTATTATTAACGAACCGAGAGAGAAACGAATGAACTACAAAGCAGATACGGAAAATGCGCGTCGGCATACCGCCAACTGATCAACAGGAGTAACAGGAGAGCACTATGAAGTTTCGCCTTTTATTTAGTTAGTTTAATGTATTGCTGTTTGTGTAAAAATTTGTTTACCATTACTGTATATTTTTTGGATGTTTACTTTTTCGGTTCTATTGCCTTCTTGTACTTATGTTTAATATTGTAAATTAGTCCGACAAGCTACACCCAAGAGTGTAAGTTTTATAAATAGGTTTTTATATTATTTATGATTTTAATGTTTCATGTTTGTTTTTTACAGTCTTGAGAATGACCTCAGATTAAGGTCGAAATATCAGCTAAATAAAATTTAAAATATATACATATATATAAATCTATCCGGGGTTTTAATCTGAATATATATGTATATGGCCTCGAGCTCGTTAGATATTTAAAATTTATAAATCTAAGGCCGAAAGTAATCAGAAGATAATTTTTGTTTTTCCGTTTCGGATTATTAATACTGATGTAATACGCGTCTTTTGACACCTCATCGATATTTTTTGAATGCGTATCAGCAGTGTCCTGTGTCGTTTGGGCTTACAGTCGGTGGCGTAACACAATCAACGTTAACGTCCAATATTTAGCGTTTTCAACGTCGTAACAGAGAGTACCGTGGATTTGTTCGGCGATAGTACCTGTCGCACGAGGTGACTTCTCAGGGTAAAAGTCTGTAACAGGGCTTGACTGCTAACACAGCGTCCAAATTATCGGGAGAGGTATCAAACGACGCGTATTGACGTCGACAACAGTAGTTTGAAGTCGGAAAAGAAAAATCTATCTCTGTCTGGAGATATTTGCAGATAAAGTTTGCAATTTTCGTGTGGTTGTTGTACACGGGAAAAATTGTGTGGCCAAAGGTCGCCAACGCAGAACGTGTTCTGCGCAAAAACACTATGGAACCCAACCTCGGTTTTGAGTCCCGCGATTTTTCGTTAATATCTTTTAAACGAGTTAAAATTTGTATTTTCCTCCTTCGTATTATTATAATTTTTGGATATATAATATGCAAAACTATGGAGAAGGGCTGTCGTTACATGGGCGAAGTGCGACCGGTTTTCGAAATATTATGCAAGTAAATTTTATTAATACTGATGTAAATACGCGTCTTTTGACACCCCATCTATTGCCTTATAATTAGTAATGCTCTTTAATGTTGAGCTCGTTGCCTCACTATGTAGACGATATTCTGGGTGCCATAACAAGCCATTTCGTGGCAGTGTTTTTAAGACTAGGCGACCAGACTGGTGCCGCGTAGCACATTAGCGGCCGGCCAGTGGCTTCGTAAGTGGTTAGCAAGGTTTCTTTATCCTTTCCTCAAGTGCTGCCGGCGTCTTGTGGATTTTGTTCCAGTTTTGTACTTTGTATACAATTTCGGTGGCCTGCCTCTTAAAGTTCAGAGTGTTATCGAACGTTGTCCCTAAGATCTTTGGGGGGCTGACAGTCGGTGGTGTAACACAATCAACGTTAACATCCAATATTTTCGCTTTCAACGTCGTAAACAGAGAGGCCGTGGATTTGTTCGGCGATAGTACCTGTCGCACGAGGTGATTCCTCAGGGTAAAAGTCTGTAACAGGGGTCGACTGCTAACACGCGTCCAAATTATCGGGAGAGGTGTCAAACGACGCGTATTGACCTCGACAACAGTATTTTGAGGTCGGAAAAGAAAAATCTAATCTATGTCTGGAGATATTTGCAGTTAAAGTTTGCAATTATCATGTGGTTGTTGTACACAGGAAAAAATTGTGTGGACAAAGGGATTTTGCACGGATTTAGTGTTCATCCCACCCCATTGATGGATCATCCAGAGTATTTTTTTATAAGCGTGGCCAAAGGTCGCCAACGCAGAAACGTGTTCTGCGCAAAAAACACTATGGATCCCAACTCCGGTTTCGGAGTCCCGCGATTTTTCGTTAATATCTTTTGAACGAGTTAAAATTTGTATTTTCCTCCTTCATATTATTAATAATATTCGGATATATAATATGACAAAACGCCTCTACCGATATTTTTGGATGCGTATTAGCAGTCGACCCCTATTCTGGAGTTTCACCGAAATTAGAAAGACTGAGTAGATAGCTGTTTATTCTAAAAGCAAACTCGTCTATGAGAGGGCCATTTCCCGTTGTCATCATTATGCAGTCGGCGGCGTAGAAAATGAAAATAACTCCTCCTGGTGGGGAAGGCAGCCTTGATATGTAGAAATTAAACAGAAGCGGGGATAGGACACACCCCGTGTAACCTCCCGTTTAATTGTTCTAGGTTTTTATGTTATGTCCCTGAACTGTACGGATGCCTACCGACCATTCAGATGACGAGGATGGGTGGACCCTTATAAGTTTCTGGAGTCTTTGCTGTGATTGGCTATATGTAAGGCTTTTAAGTCTAGTACGAGTACCGTTGTATGGAGGGGGTTCCTTGGTTCAGCCCACAGTTTATCTGTGAGTTGGCATTTAGCGCGGTGGTGGTGCTATGTAATTTTTGCAAGCCGTACCGATGATTGGAAAGTCGCGGGTTGGGGTGAATTGAGGAAACAGGACAGCTTCAAGTGTCTTGGGTACTGGCGAAAGGAAAGATATTGGACGATATTAGTATCCAAGCTAGCTGGTTTCCCAGGCTTTAGTATTTAGTATTGGATTTATCTAGCCTTGTCAACTGAAGAATGGATCCCATCCAATTGGAGGGCCCAATCACGTTGAGACTGTCTATGATACTCGTTTCGGGACATGTATGGAGAAACAAGGGTATGTACATATTTATGAAGCTTATGGACTCCGAAACTACTCCGCCTTTTGTGATCAGATTTTCGGGATAACTTCATAGCAATCCTGAGTTTTTCCGTAGTTTTAATCCAAACAATTAATTTTTATGCGAAATTTGTGAATATTTGGTCATATATCTTAAAGCTACAATATTGTTACGAATATTAGCAAAACTAAGGGGTGCTGCTATCTCTAAGCCGATGCTAAGCAGTGACGTGAATTCACATCAATAATTCAATCATTATGTATCTACATAAACGAAACAATAATTGCGTCTACACATACATATGTACCATGTACGTATACGAGCAGCGGAGAGTCAATGCACAAACAGATGCATATATCTGAGATACTCCTGAAAGTATGCAATTGTAGTTACAGCTGAGAAGTTTGAGAGCTGATGGACTAGAAGATTCTGGAAATGGAAGCGCCTAGAAGATGCAACGTTGAAATCAGAGAGTATAAAAGGCAGCAAATGTAGAGGCGCTGGAATTCAGTTTGAGTTGAGCTATCAAGCGGTTATTGATTAAGCACGCAATCTGGCGGCCAATAGAAGAGTTTGATTTGAGCTGTCAATCAGTTTGGTTATTAAGCAAGTTATTCGTTGCACAGTTTGCGTGTTATTGTGAAGTACCTTAATAGAGGCCATTTTGCATTATTACATATTGGAGTTATTTATTCAACAGTTTAGTGATTCGAACTTAGCAAAAGGGCAAATAAGAGGATTGCAAGTAAATTCGTTACAATGTGAAATAACAACTCCAATGCAAATAATAAAAACGGAATAAAAACTATATATATTAAAAGAAAAATCAATTCGTAAAAAAACTAAAAATTAACTCTAAAAATAAATGCATATAATATTTCAAAAAATTTGTTGCATACGCGTTTCCACACCCTCATCATTGAAAGTTAAACCTTGATGATTATGCGATTAGTAGAACAAAATTCGAAGCATGCAGGCAAGCAAGCAGGTGCAAATGGCAATGTTAGTTGCAGGTAATAGAAGGCAAACCATGGAATCGCCAACAATGGCCAAGATTGAAATTGGCAGCTCAAAACATTTTCAGCGCAGAACGAAAGACAGCCATTGCTACTGGAAATATTATTAAAGAGGTAGTTGCTGACAGCGTAGATATATCTACCCATTCAGATAATACACAAAGCACCTGAGTTAAAGGAAGATGCTATACTGTCAAGCAGCTGCACCTACTGCACATTATCTGACGGCATCGCCATTAGAGTGCACCTTTATGTTGGCCGTTGATTTGTTGGCGGAGAAGTTGCACCCTGAGAGCGTGTAACTCTTGCTCGTTCTCCTCGAGGGTTCGTTGATACTGAATTTGCGCTCGAAGAAGATTCTCTTGTAGTAAATGTAGAGCGTCGGAATTCGAAGCTTCCTTTTGGATCTGCCGTTGTCTTTCCTCCACGACATTCCTCTTGTATGGAGGAATTTGCCGCAGGCGATCGACGTGGGTTATTGGCTTTGGTTGTATTGCTGGGTCCATCTCCGTGCTACGACCAACCTGGGCTACCGATTTTGGCCGTGTTGCTTCGAAATCCACCCTGCAGCTGGGAATTTCTTCCAACCCATCTGCAGAATCGTCGTCGTGCAGCTCCGCCACCACGTATGTGTCGCTGTCTATTAAAATAGTATCCTCCTCTAACTCAGGAGCTATCATGCTCTGAATGAGGAGATCTTCGAAATCCACATTTGGCACTTCAATAACATTACCTGTAGCTCTTTCTGCTCTCCGCTATGCACCAAATGATTTTTTTGCTGCCACTTTCATCCTTGCCCACTGCTGACGCAATTTTGTGACCTCCACTTCATATCCAGCAGCCAGCATTGTCATTTTAACCTCGTTCCATGCAACTTACGGGCCTATGTCTATATATTCCACTAATATGTTGATATTATTATTATGTCAGTTTTAATTTGTTAATTATATTAAATACTTATTACTGTAAACGCATTCTACTGGATATTTCATATTTATTTATAAAACTATGTAACAATTGAAATTGAAAGAAAAATTCTAATACCAAAAAATAGAAAATTCATTCAATAAATAATCTTGCATCCAACAAGATATTGTTTTAAATTGAAATAATAAAACTGGCGCAGTCTTCGGCGAACATATTTTAAATTAAAATAAATAGGAAAACGCTTCCAATTCAATGACACAGAAGCAACAATAACGGAGAATAATTTTTGATTAAATATAAAAAAGAAAACGCTTGTAATTCAAGGACACACAAACAGCAATAAAGGAGAATTAAAACTGTTTTTTTCTTCAATCAAAATAATGATCTTCAATATCTATGTACCTAGCAAATTAAGAGACCATAAATATACAAACAACTGCAATTAAATCTAACTAACGGTAAATTTTAAATAAGAAATTAAAACAAATCTGAGAACTGATTAATGTGACCCGCTTTGTGAATCGCTATTATCTTTCCAATTAGAAAGGATAATTACAATTAAAATTTTGTTTGAGTCAAAATAGTACTGAAATTGCGAAAATAAATATATACATAGATATATATCAAACAATAGTGAATAGTGAAAAAAAGCATTACTATAAGTTATATATATATATAAATATACTTTTTTTTTGTAATTATGACGAATTTTCTAAATTCAAGAGGCATCATAAAAGATGCTCAGGCAATACAACTTTTTAAGGGCGATGACACATATGCATTATCGTCATTTATAGAGAAGTTCAATCAGTGCAATCGCTGGTAGGAGAGGAGGAATTGCTACAGTCCTATATACACCAAAGAGTATCCTCAACAAAATACAGGGACCAGCTCTACATGTATTACGTACGATAGGACCGATGCCAACATGGCCTTATGTAAAGAAGGCCTTGATAAAGAATTTCGGGGTAAAAGAATCATACGATGAGTTACAAGTGTGCTCATACAGCTGTCAATCAAGACATAGTTAGTTATTTTAAATACCTTATGAATTCGATGAAGAAAAATCATTGGAATTTGAACCACAGAGGGTAGATAATTTTATATTGCGAATATTTTTAAATAATATAGATGTTAATAGAGTTTCCGTTATAATTAATTCGAATAACAAATATTAGGGATGCCTTTAAGTTATTAGAAATAAATGGTCTAATAAGAAAGAGTATAAATTCTTACAATATTGAAAAATATACACTATATCCAAATTCAAAATTTCAATCTAGGCAATATTATGAACCTAACCAGTTTGACACCAAAAAGGAAAATTTTCAAAGATTTTCAAACCATAAAATTTCTTTTTCACCTTCTCAAGTTGGTAGTAGTTACTGTACTTATTTGCCACAAAATACTACTCGATATCAAAGAATCATAACAATAATTTGCAAAAACAACACCAATGGAAATAGATCATTTACAAGCAGATGATTTTTGTGCTCCAAAAATGGAAGAAGATTTAAATTTTCTTACAATAGTCTCACAAAATCATTACCCTTAATAAACTTAACCATTGCTAATGAACAAATTTTAGCGTTGATTGATACAGGCTCAACCACTTCTTTACTTGATAATAATAAATTACTTCATTTTAAACGATTACCACTCAAACAAAATACATATTTTACATCTTTGAATAATAAAACAAGTATAACTCATGAAATCATCACTCAAGTTCCCTTAGAGTTCAATGAAAATTCAACTATGTCAAGGAAAATTATTGATTTCAAAAATAAATATTTTAATGCAATTATAGGGCAAAACATTCTTACTCCAATGCATAGTGTTATAAATATGCATAATAAAACAATTACATTTAAAAATGTTGTTATTGGTTTTTATCAACCATTCCCATTTCATTTTAATGAAATTAACATACTTGAAGAAATTAATATCGATAAAAAACTAATTGGCCATTTGTTTAATGGCTTAAATACACAAGAAAAAAAAGCACTTGAAAAAATTCTTGGCTCTCATAAGGCTTTAATATATTACTAATACAAATATTATAGAACATGAAATCAAAACTACAACTGATAGGCCTATCCATTCAAGACTATACCGTTATCCACGGATACATGAACAGGAAATTTGCAAACAAATTGATGAAATGCTTAGACAGGGAATCATAAAAGAAAGCAATTCACCTTATAATAGTCCAGTATGGATTGTTCCAAAAAAAAACTGATAATTTTGGAGAACAGAAATGGAAAGTAGTTATTGATTATAGAGCACATAATAATATAACAATCGATGACAAATTTCCAATACCAAATATTGAAAATTTATTAGATAAATTAGGACGTGCTCAATATTTTACAACTCTTGATTTAGCGAAAGAGTTTCACCAATTCATTGTTAAAGAAACGGATCGTTTGAAAACTGCATTTTCTACTCCTTATGGGCATTTTGAGTTTATTTGCATGCCATTTGGCCTGAAAATGCACCTGCAACTTTTCAAAGACTAATGAATACCATTTTACGAGATTTGATCAATAAAGTTTGTGTAGTTTACTTAGATGATATTTTAATTTTTTCTACAAGTCTTCAAGAACATATAAATGATGTCAGTCGAGTGTTGGCGAAGCTTAAGGAAGCAAACCTCAAAATTCAAATAAATAAATGTAAATTTTTTGCAAAGGAAACTTTCTATTTGGGTCATATTTTGACACCTGAAGGAATTAAACCCAACACAACCAAAGTTGATCAAATTTTAAAATTAAAATTACCAAGTATCGTGAAACAGATTAAATCTTTTCTTAGTATAGCTGGTTATTATAGAAAGTTTATAAAAGATTTTTCAAAGGTGGCGTACCCAATGATCAAATATTTAAAAAAGGAGTTAAATTAAATGTTAATGATTCAAATTACATAAAATCCTTTGATAAGCTTAAGCTATTAATAACGGAACCACCAATCCCCGAATATCCCGATTTCAATAAAAAATTCCAACTCGTTACTGATGCGAGTTGTTTCGCTGTTGGTGCCGTTTTACAGCAAGATGGTCACCCAATATGTTATGCAAGTAGAACGTTAAATGAGCATGGAAAAATTATTCAGCTACTGAAAGAAAGCTTCTTGCAATTGTGTGGGGAAATAGTTATTTTCGGCCTTATTGATATGGTAATAAATTTGAAATCCTTTCTGACCATCAACCTTTACGATGGCTTTTTGTAAAATCGCAAGGGAAAATGAGTCCTCGTTTACATCGTTGGCTAATCAAATTAAGTGAGTTCAATATTAATGTAACATATATGAAAGGCAAGGAAAATCAAGCTGCAGATTACTTAAGTCGGATAAATGTAGATAACAATGAAATTCATATGTTAACTGCTTCTGAAGATTCTTTACATAATAAGGTAACAAGCGATTTAGCCACAATTCATTCTCAAAATGAAGCCATTCAAGACCATATTCCTATTTTAAACACTGTAGTTATAGATTCAAAGTACAAATTATATTAACAGATAATAAACTAAAAGATGTAGATGTGAAACACAAAAACAAGAAAGTTTTTATTAATTCTTCTGAGTTAGAAAATAATTTAGAGGAAATTCTGAAAAGGCACATAACTAGAGGTAAAATAGGTATATATACTGAGTTAGATGACCATCAATATGCCATTTTGCAAAATAAAATATTGGAGTTATATGGAAATGTGGATAGTATTAAATTTGTTCGATGTTCTTATTATGCTAGAGATATAGAAACGGAGGAAGAGGCTTATAGGCAAATTCATAATTACCATAAAAATGAAACAAGTCATACTGGCATAAGCGAAAATTATTTTGGTTTAAAGAAATTAATTTATATTCCTAATTTGAAAATTTTGATAAATATTATTACGAATATTAGCAAAACTAAGGGGTGCTGCCATCTCTAAGCCGATGCTAAACAGTGATATCATGCACATCCATATATCAATCATTATGTATCTACGTAAACGGATAAATAGCAGCGGAGAAGCAATGCACAAACACATGCATATATCTTATCTGAATTGCTCACAAGAGAGGGCAATAATTTGTGCAAGTATTACTCAAATGAGAAGTTATAAACGTAGTTGTGGCTGGCGATTTTGTAGCTGAAACTAACTAGTAAGTTCTGGAATGGAAAAGCCTGGAAGTATGCAATGAGAAAGCAAAAAGTATAAAAGGGGCGACAATAGTGTCGAGGAGTGAGTTTCATTTGAGCTATCAATCAGTTTGGTTATTAAGCAAGCTATTCGTTGCAAAGTATAAGTGTTATTGTGAAGTACTTTAATAAAGGCCATTTTTCCATTATTCAATATTGGAGTTATTTATTCAACAGATTAGCGATACGAACGTTGGCAGAAAATTGCAAATAAGGGGAATTGAAGTAAATTCGTTACAATATATTAACAATTGTTTTATTTGCACAAAAGCTAAATTTGATAGAAAACCTATAAAAGCTATATTTCACCTAACTGAAACTCCAACAGATATAAATCAAATTGTACACATGGATATTTATACAAACTCTAAATCAAGTTTTTTAACATTTATTGACCGTTTTTCAAAATTCGCTACCGCATATTATTTAGAGGATAGAAACCATCGAACAATTATTGAAAAGTTGAGGCTTTATAAATCACAAAAGGGACACTTCAGAAAACTGATTTGTGATAACGAGTTTAGAGTAAGCTGACCAGACGTCCTCCTTTTAGGAGGATTGTCCTCCGAAAATACAGCATGTCCTCCGAAAAATTCTTGTCCACTTTTGTCCTCCTTTTTGACAAAATTGTCCTCCTGTCCCCTTTTCTAGTGTGTCAGCTAAAATTTTATTCGACGAATTTTTATCTCCTATGTACACTAAATTATTATATGCAAGCTTCGAAGATGCTCACAATACCACTTCGCTTTGAGAAGTTGACTACAAACTACCGATTTTCTTTGTAATGTGCCCAGGCTATTATACTGAAATACTATGTGTCTAGGCTATTATGCTGAATACTATCTTAACATATGTACGTAGTTATCGATGTATCGATACTTGGCTTGAATCACTATTGATGTCATTGTTTTCGGATTACCTGTTGCTGTCGATATAAAAAGGTAATAAGTTAATTAGTTATAAAGATCAATAATAAATCTAACCTTTTCCCTAGAACTAATCCGCAAAAAAAAGAAAATGTCATTTAACCGAAAATTTAAAGGCAGAATTCGCTTTCATACCTTTATGCGAGAAGAAATACGATTCTTTTGTGAGATGCGACATTTGCTTAGCTGAATTCACCATTGCAGTTGGCGGTAGATCGAGCATAACAAAACATCTTTCTTCAAAAAACACCAAAGCAGTTCAAATTTGGCAACTACCTCACACAAGGTAACAAGCTTTGTAAGAGGTGAACAATTTGGAGATTCTGAAAAGAAACTGCGGAAGGTTTAACATCATATCACGCTGTAATGCATAACCAAAGTTTTAGAAGCTTAGACTATGTATTCAAAATTAACCGATGTTTGTATAATCAAAAATTTCACTGCGCTAGAACTAAAGGTGAGGCAATAGTTCGTAATATTTTTCATCAATATGCAATAGATGTGCTTAAAGATGACTTAGAGAAAGCCGCTTTTGTGACTATGTTGTCAGATGCCTCAAAACACAAAGATATAAAATTGTATCCTATTTTAGTTCGCTATATGGATTTTGAAAAAGGTATTCAAACAAAAATTTTGTCTTTTGAATCAATAAAAGGTGAGACGTCTGAAATATTGTCCAACCACTTACATAATGTGATCGAAACCAATAATTTACAAAGTAATTGCAATATGCGCTGATAACATCAATACAAACTTTGGAGGCGTCAATCATAATGGTATTAACAATATCCATAAAAATTTATGTCTTTGTGTAAAAAAACACTCCTTGGAATAGGGTGCAATGCACATATTTTTCAAATGATTTAAATAATGCTTCTAGTTTAATAAGTATTGATGTCGAAATCATCATAGTACAAATTTATTTACATTTCGAAACCGGTTTACGGTTAGGGTCACTTCGTTGAAGGGTTTTTGTGAGGACGCCTCAGTAGAATACAAAATGTTGTTAGGTTATTCAAAAACCAGGTGGCTGGCGCTAACCCTAGCAATTGAAGAATGCTGAAATTATTTGAACTGTTGAAATCATATTTTCTAAGTTTGGAAAAATTTCCTCTTAATCTAAAAACTTCTTCTTAAATGAATATGCTGAAACAATTTTGTTATTTATCCAGGGAAAACATAACAGCAACTTAAGTAAGTTTTCACTATAACACTTTGAAAACTCAGCTAAAACGACGATGTGATTGTAATTGTTTGCCATTAATTGTTCAGTCAAATTAAACAAATTGTATAGAAACAATTCGGAAATTAAAAAGAAGTTTTATTGGATGTAAACAATTTTTATAAAGCCGCTATTGAATATTTAGAAAATTGGACAAAACACAACCATTACTCATTTTTGTTTGAATGGGTTTTGTTAAAAAATGAAATCGAATGGGAGCATGTATTGAAATCTTTGTTCTTTTGTAAAAACAAACTAGGTATTGTTATTGATGATAACTTGCTGTTTGATGAGGTATGCAGTTTAACAATGTGTTGAGCAATAATATATTAAATGAAATAGGAGATGTAGAGATTGATAAAAAATTGATCCATATATTCAACTTTTTTACAAAACACCACATTCCTTTTAATAACGTAAACATATTAATAGAAACCGCTCTATGTTTACCGGGCACAAACGAAAATGTTGAAAGAGTATTTTCAATATCTAATGATATATGGACTAGTGAAAAGTCAAGACTTGATGAGAAGACTTTAGCAGCAATGATAATTGTTAAATGTAATATTGATTTAGATTTTATGTCGTTTTATAACTTATTAAAAATAATGATGGTTTATTGAAGAAAATACATTCAAATGCCAAATTTTGATCTCATTTTTTATTTGTACTAGCCATTAAAAGCAAAAATATGGAAAAATCTATATACAGTACCTTGAAATATGTACGTATGTATATCAACATTGACTAACTTAGAATTTTTTAAAATTCGTTTGCCGCTATTTACCTGGTTTTAGTTATATAACCTGTGAATTGTTTTTGTTTTTATTTAAAACAGTAGTTCATTTTCGTATATTATATGTTTCTAAATAAATAAATGAAAAAATAATTTGTGTTTTATATGCGGAAAATTTGTCCTCCTTTCTTGCCAAAAATTTTGCTCATATTAGCAATTTTTATGTTTTTAGTACAGTTGTCCTCCTTTTTCTCCAAAAAATTCTGGTCAGCTTAGTTTAGAGGTATATATATTAAAGAGTATCTGGAAATTGAAAATATAGAGTTACATTTGGTAAAGCCAAATAATTATACTGGCAGTGCTGACATAGAAAGGCTAAATAATACAATTTCAGAAAAAATAAGAGTGTTGATGCTAGAACAAAAGTCACTTAATATTAAAGATAAAATTAGCAAGGCAATAGAATATTATAATAATACATATCATTCGGTTACTAAAGAAAAGCCAATAAATATTGAACTTGGATACTGTAATAAAGAAAATATATATAAAAATATTTTATTCATAAAACAAAAATATATTGGAAAAAGGAATAAGATTAGAGAAAATTATATAGAAGATAGAACTGAAGGATACATAAAGAACTATAAAGCTTTGCGACACAAAGAACAACCCAAATATATAAACTCAAAACTAGAAAATATTCCTAATTCAAATATTAAAAGGAAACTTACATATAATGTAACTGAATCTGTTTGAAATTTGTATGTAAAATTTAAAATATATTCTATCAATTGGTCTATTATACAAATAATATTAAATTTAATTATCATGGCTGTTACTATTGTTACATTGTTATTATTGTTACTAATATTATTATTGTTATTACTAAGATATATATATATATTCTTTTTTTTTGGTTAATTTGCTGAACTATATTTAAATACTGTTAATTTAAAATACTTGAGGTATTTCAAATGCTAGCGATGGGGAAGTTATACATTATGTCTATATACTCCACTGTTTTTAATTATATTAAATACTTATTACTGTTAACGCTTTCTACTGGATATTTCTATATTTATTTATAAAACTATGTAACAATTGAAATTGAAAGAAAAATTCTAATATCAAAAAATAGAAAATTCATTCAATAAATAATCTTGCATCCCACAAGATATTGTTTTATATTGAAATAATAAAACTCGTATGCGCTGACTCTTTCGAACACAAACGTCTGCAAATTTTGGTCTACACTTTAAAAATTTTATCCAGGGTCCTTTTAAAATTTAAATTATGTAGATGAGCCGAGGACTATAACACTTTCTTGTAAAAAAAAGGAAAATCGGTTGGAAACCACGCCCGCTTTTTTATACCCAGCATTCCGTCTGTTCTTTCGTCCGCCCGTTAACGCTATAACTTGGGAAACAAATTTAGATATCTCCACCAAATTTAGTTCACGGCTATTTTTTCGATATCGAGAATTTCGAAAAATGGAACATCAACATACATATGCAGGCAAAGCGATTAAATTTGGCTAGTGAATTAACTTAATAACGGAAAAAAGAAATAGAGTGAAATTGGGAGTGGCAGGAAATTAGAAGCAGTTATTATCACTTTGCAATTTCGCAGATTTGTGGTTCTTGGTATTATCTATATATATGTAAAAATTTAGTTCTGTGTGTGCGTGTTTGTATGTTCGCTATGGAAATATATTTCCCACAATTCAATCATCAACAAACTTTGGTTATACGTTCCTTTGATCAACGGAAAGGTTTTAGGCTAAAAGTAATTTCAAAATATAAAAGGGGCGTGGCACCTTCCCATACAAATGGAATCTTTGGCACTGCATAACTTTGAAGGTATACATGCCAGAACATTGAAATTCAGTAAGGAGTTATATGAGGATCCCTAACACCACCAAGAAAATGTGAAATTGGGAAGAAGGGGGCGTGACACCTCCCATACAAATGGAATATATCATACTACATACCTCTGGAAGTAGTAATGGTAGGATAATGAAAATTGGTAAGGAGCTATATGACGTTAAGTCCTAACACCTCCAGTAAAATGTGAATGGGGGAAAAGGGGCGTAGCACCTTCCCAACAAATGGAATTATTTTGCTGCCGTACAAAAAATTTGTTAGCTTCAGTCTTATTTT
>JARSSU010006511.1:0-28899 GCA_029619165.1 Eurosta solidaginis
CTGCAACATGTCGAACTGATAATACTTTTTATAGCGTATAGATAACCATCACACAATATTATATTTCCAAAATATGAGAAAGCATACACACAATTTTGAGTCTATATCAACTACGAAGCAGTTTTTAAATCACTACAAAGTGCAAATACCACAACTAAGAAAACGTAGTTTCAAAAACGCACGCGAACTTTTCCATTTGTGGAACACATAGGGAAAACAAATATTGTATCCAAACTCTATATACGTCTAATTCAAATTTCAAACGACCACCCTACTCCTAAAAATAGCAAAGGAGCGCAAGAAGGTCGCCCCCGTAAAGATGTACAGTTAACTCATACACAAAAGAAAGAAAGGTTGGTGATCGCATATTATAAAATATTATTAATTTTATAAAACAGAAAACTACGCCAGAAGCAGGCGTCTCCCTTCGTTACACAAAAGAACGTAACAGTAGGCCATAGACTGGGAGATGACGTACACGACAAGAGAGAACGACGTGAGGTATCGTGTAATTAATAACGTCTTAATTAATAAACAATATAAATAAAATAACGTATTATAATATGTATAATCTAATCTATATAAATATAAATTATACTAGTATCACGTATTTATAATGATATTACTTATAATACCGATAATGTGCAGGTCGTTAAAAATCTCATTAATGACGAGTCAGGATACAACATATCAACATAATGAACTTACCGCATTATATCAGTAATTAAATTCTATTAATTCTAATTCAAAAATATAAAAAAAAATATAATAATTATTAATGTAAATCATAAAAATCCAGTCATTTTGTAATCGAATACTATACCGTATATATAATAGTTTATAAATATGCTGTTAAAATAATCCGAGTAATTAACATTACACACCGATCACCAGGAAAGAGAGAAGACGCGAAGCCCGAGTAATCAGTCCCCACGGTGTTTCCCGCAGAGTCAGTATTAAAATAATAGCCTCTTTATCGTAACAAAATTACTTTAATTTTCCTCCCTCCGGACTAGTAAACATCCTATATCCAAATTTAACTATACACTTTAACCTAATATACCAACTATTATAATTTAATAATCAAATATCACATACAAGGCGGAGACGGGCGCAACACCGGATCCAATGAGAATACGTACGAATGCTAACCCCTATCATATATAAATACATTTTTATACGTAATCCTTAAATATTAAACATTATATTATAATACATCAAAATCTAGGCGAGGTCCCACCGTAAGAATGACATGCTCGTATATAGCCACCCCGGTATACATCTAGTAATAAACAATCATAATAGTAATAAACTCCAAATATTAAATTTAATACTTCTAATAAAATTATAATATCAAAAGACACATTACAGTAAATAAATAGATACTTATACATATAATAAAATCGTAGTAAAATTTTAATATATAATTTAAACTAAATAATATCACTACGTTAAATCAACAATAAAATTACTATTAATCCGTATACCTCCTATATATTACTCTAATAATTTTTATATACGCTAAATATAAATAATCTCTACTATAAATTCAAATATATATATAATTCACACCTTTACATCATATACCATATATTAATGAATAAATTCTAGAGAGGTTGCCGACACATATATTAAGGAAATAAAATCCAAAGATATTTCACGGGTTATACCGTATATGATACTTTAAAGTATATACTAGGTAAAAATCAAAATAATACTAGCCCCAGTTATAAAAGCACAGCAGTCCAACGCGGTACGTAAAGCGCAAGATAGCCACTCCCCGCAACTAGAAGGTTAGCAGTTTTTTTTTATTTTTCCATAATTTTTGCTTTATTTTCGGGTATAAATCTTTTTCTATATTTCTTAAAATATCTTTATTTTATTCACTTTTCTAAGCCAAGTATTTATATATCTTATATTAGTTTTATTTTATTATATCTTTTTTTTTAATTTTTTTATTTTTGTTTATTTTCTTTTCTCTTACGTTATTATTTAATATATGAGTAGTTCTCAACTGAAACGCAGATGTTTAAGTTATTTATATTTTATTTTTACTTGTTCTTTTAATGTTTTAGAAGTATGTTTTTATCAATATTTTTAATTTTAATTTTAATTTAATTTTTTATTAAAATCTTAATTAATGTTTTTTTATTAATAAAATTTTTGTTTTTTATTTGGGTAGTTTTTTTTTAGTTTTTTCTATTTGTAATTAAAACTGTACCTAATTTAGAACAAATAGAAAAAACATGGCCCAATTTGCCAGCACCGGAAACAATATTGCACTATGTTAGGCCCCACTCAGGAGGAATATTTTACAAAGCACGCGAAAAGATAGGGAGAATTTGCGCCTTCAAATATGAAAATCATCCTTTAGTTTACGACGAAGGTGAGTTAGTGATAAGATATGCACTAAGCGCCGTTTTAGTCATCCTCAGTATGCCATTTATCTAAAGGTATCAACATTTTCGTCATGCTAATTGAAGCATCAACCGTCAGTTAAGTGCATTGTGAATTCCTAAACGTGAAGAATTTTTTTATTTCTCCATTGCTATACCTACGTGTCAAAAAAGGGTGGCTGACAGGGAGAATGGCTGTCACGAATGACGGGAGAATAGAAGCAAGTTTGTTTGGTTGCTCGCGGTAAATAAATTGAATTGCCATGAATTGGTCATTTGTGTTTCAAACATACTTTACTTTTTAACTTGTCTATGGAAAAATTAATTTCTAAAATCTTGCTAATGGAGAAAATATGTGCAGCCAGTTAAGAAAACAAAATATGTATGCAAATGAGTTAGGTAATCGAAAAGCGAGTTAACAGGTGATCAGCATGTTTACTATTGTGAACGTTTTTTTTCAAACATTTGCCACTTATAGCAATTCACAGTGGTTAAGTGTTGGGCAAAAATACAAGCAAAAGTCATCTGTTTCGTTGGTTTTCGTGTATTCACAATAGATTTTCGCGATTTCCGGGAATTGATCACTCTGTGTTCGTAAAAACAAAAATACCAAATGAATCTATCTGAACAATTGCGATCATCCGGCCCTGAATCAACATACCAGGAATGTTCTTTAGAAATGCTATCTAAATAGAGCATACAAAATTTGTTCACACTTTTCTCTATAGCCTTCACCTTTTTTCTCTGTAAGCAATTTCCTTGCAAATAGTATTCTAGAATATTTTAACCTTCTAGCTATCACATATATGCTTTCTTTTTTTTGCCTTCGTGAGAGAGGTATGTACGGATTAAAATATTCCACACAATTATTCCTAGTAAAATTTTACTCTATTCACAAAACTGAGTATTTTTATCCCATGTATATTATAGCAATTTTTTCACTTAATCAAAAATAATAAAAATTTTACCAGTGAAGCTAAACGGTTTTACTAGATGGATATGGGTGTTTCATTCTCAATTGAAGTTATTGCGCCCCACAAATTTGCTGTTGCATATTGTAATTTTCTTAACATAACTCCTTCTCCGGCAGGATTTGACGAAAGGAATGAAGTGCTTTTGTGAATGCACAATGAAGCTGAACCTCTTCAAGTATTGAAATATGATCCAAACAGCTAGAAAAGGACTAAGCTCGGTTTTCAGTGAGAGTTTAAATTAGCTATAGTTTTAAGCTGCCCCTTTTGCCCTCTTATCTGCAGTGAGCAGTACAATTTTATGTAAATGGCAACAAAGACAGTGTTAGATTGAGTATAATCTTAACAACAGCTTGTATTTTCTCTGAAAAATTTAGCCTTATCATCAAAAATGAGGAAGTCGCATCCTATTCGATTCGAGTTTAACGGTATGTTCGAAAAAATTACCTGTACGAAGTTTCCTTTGTAAAAATTACTCCCTTGCAAAAGCGATCTAACGCAGAGATGCACATGTCAACAGAGCTCCGAATACAAATGTAAAATTTTTTAAAGAGTACGTGTAAAATAATGCATTCTTTAGCATTGTGGATAAGACAAATGTGATAACTTCTCACGGTGTTCTGGAAGGTGGATTAGGTTTCCTTGCGATAACGAAAAAAACTGAAATAGCAGAACTATGCCGTAGGTGGCCAGAAATAGAAAAAATTGATCCCAAAATCGTAACGGTTCATGTGCTTGAGATATTCATTATTTATGGTCCGGTTTTTTAGATAATATTCTTACCCTGATTATCACGTCGGTTAGCAGAATCGAGATACCGTTCGGAGTCGGCATAAAACAAGTAGGTCCCGACCCGCCAATTTGTAAGAAAAATTAAAAGGAGCACGACGCAAATTGGAAAAGAAGCTCGGCCTAAGATCTCTTCGGAGGTTATAGCGCCTTACATAACATAAATTTAATGAATGTTTTGTTTGTTAGTATATCCCTAGTTGTGAAGCAGATCAGATCATCAAGTTGCCGCTCAAACTGTGTGAATTATCTTTGGAAAATGCCACACCCTTGTCAGCACAAGTGTGAACATACAGAGAACAGGAAGAAAGTGTGTGCTCCTTGTGGTCGTAAAATAATCTCGCTTCGAAGAAATTGCAAGATTTTCGCATCAGTGAGATTCATGAATTACTTATTAAAAAATTTATAAACGCGGATTTCGATCTATCCAACGCCCATTCCTCTTCAAGTATCTGTGTAACCTGTCGTCAAATTCTTCTAGACCATGCACGGGATAATTATAGAAGGCCGGTTAAGATCATGCCTAACTATGTCTATCCGAGGAAACCAGGTTATCTAAAGAAAACGATTTCATATGCACTGTAACATATGTTTAACTGGTAGTAGTGGCGAGTAATAAACATGAAAAAAATTACCGGTTGGAAAAACACTTGAGTTATCGATAAATATTAATCGCGGCAATGGAATTACGGATCTCAGCACTCAAGCATCACGGCTTCATAAATCATATATTCTAGAAATGCCTTGTACCGCACTTAGGCAGAGAGAAAGCCCTTTTATGGCCTCAAAATCTGGGTCTGGTGTCGAAAAATTACCATGGAGAAGCGTTTGCAGGGAATGCTTGCAGAAAATTGATCAAGGAATCAGCAAAATTGTTAAATCCTGAAATCTGTAGCATCGTGGGTGGAGAACTATCACGTCATCAATTCGTTGAAGATTTAGAGCCATGGACGAATTGTGAAGTCGGTCTTCTGGTAAGGAGAATTTAAGTCAGATTTAG
Organism: Eurosta solidaginis; assembly: GCA_029619165.1. NCBI lineage: Eukaryota > Metazoa > Arthropoda > Insecta > Diptera > Tephritidae > Eurosta > Eurosta solidaginis. The sequence continues at coordinate 5,157 of JARSSU010006511.1, forward strand.
CTACACATACACAGACGTCATCAAGAAAGCTCTCGTGCGCTTGATGTGTGTGTGAACTTTAAAAGTTCATATATTTGAGCCATAGTAATGATCGACTTGAATGTTTGGACGACAACGAGGAGAGGTTTTATTTCGGTTTGAAATGCTAAACTGAACAAGCTTTAGCTGAAAGTATCAGTCACGTAGTCATCTAAAATATTATCGGAGATAGACGGAAAAAGTTAGTGATCTGCCCCGTATCCAAATTATAGGCATAAGATTACAAGCAGCTTCGTGCACTAGAGATGACTTTCCGTCCCAGCATATTTAGTAGTTATTTATAAGATATATAAAAAGCAACATATATAATAATATAGTTTGGAAACACAGTAATCCTGCATATTTCAGTATACATACGTATAGTATAATTAATTATGGTTTACGCTTTGTTACTGTAGATCTAATGAAACGCAGTTTTTTTAGCAAGCAACATATACATAGTTTTGCGTACTAAACATATATATTTGTACCTCCACAGCATTTTTCACGACGTCTATACCTTTATAGATATGTATATATAATATTCCCGATTCTGCTAACCGACGTGATAATCAGGGTGAGAAATATTATCTAAAAAATCGGACCATAAATAATGATATCTCACGCACATGAAACCGTTACGATTTTGGGATAAAATTTTTCTATTTCCTGGCCACCTTTCTCCTATTCCATTTTTTTCGTATATTGCAAGGAAACCTATTCCACCTCCAGACACACCGTGTTCTGCATAGACGTTACAAATAGAATCATCACCTGATTTTTAATTGACTATCTGTGGTCTCATCTGTATCTCTTTCTGAAGATAGCTGACCTATACGCAGCATATTAAATATCCTGTCAGGCATTTGACGGATAAGATATCACACTTGTTTTATTCACATGATCTTTAGTGCTCATTTAAACGACTAAAAAACGCAGATTTAAATTATTATTTCAACTTGAACTCTGTAGAACTGATATTCTGACAGATTGTCAGCCATTTACGTAGTAGCTGTTGAATATTTAACGCGAATTTAATCCAACAAAGATTCAGCGAAAGCCCCTTTTCTGTTTGGTTATAAACATTGTTTGAGAACTAATCGTTACACAAAAAGCACACATTGAAAATTTACAATTAGTATAAATTAATTTGTTTATCTGTGTGCAAGTGTATTTGTGTGTATATGTATGTGTTTTTAAATATATATTATATACTAAACACTAATAATACATAATATTAATCGACATATAATATGTTTGTATCTATTTTGTATATGTATGTATATTTATGGTGTACTCTTGTATGACAATTTGCATATTATTTTTACATATATATTTTTTCTTTTTGCATTTCCACCATTTTCTTTCTACACTTCATTTACTATTTTTTATTCGGAGTGTTATTATTCATTTTCTAATGAAAACCAGACCTACAAATTAAAGCAGATATATGCGTTAGATGACTTAAAACTCGAAAAATATTAGGAAATAATTTGTTAAAGATAAGGATGTTCAAAATATATAACAATCTTTTTCACTAATAGTTTTCAAAGTATGAAAGTGTGGCATTTTAGCAGTTAATTAAAATTTCGCTTTTTTTTATAAATTTTAACAGTTTTTATCTTTTTTAGATCAGTGGTGGGCATCGATGACAGAACTTTCATCAAAGTGTAAATGAATTAAAAAATATGTAAAAAGAAATAAATTGTAACCAAGTATTCACTTGATTAATTTGTCAATTGCGAAACCTGCGTTCAAAATGATTTGTTGTATTTTACAATTTTATTATTATTATTATATATTAAGGCTTAAAATATATTTTAGACTACCAGAAAGAGGGCACTAGCTGCTATGGCTATCACTCTTACAATTTTATTATTAGAGCTAATATTTAAATAGCCAATAAGTTATAAGATGAGAGTCAGTGGTCTCAGTGCTGATTGAAATCAACTGATCAATTTTCATTGCAGAAGTTATTTTTTGTAATAACAACGACTATCGCATTGACTATGGTATGTAGGTACATTTAAAATTAAATGAATATTAACACTTAAATGGAAGCAACTGCTGGAATGATTACTACGCCTATAAGTCGACAGTCATGGTTCTTTGTGAATCAATGTATGTTACTGTTGTTGTTATAAGCAGTAATAGGTAAATGTAATGGAAGAACTATGACTGTCGACTTATAGTAATTCTATGCTCGTAGTCGTCAGTTCAGTAATTGGTTTTAATTTAAGTGTGTGAATTTAATTTTCATTATATATATGGATACTTCGTAGACAATGTGATAGTTTCTTTAACAATCGTAAAATTTTAACAATAGCGCAAGAGCTGTGACTGCCAGACTTCGTTATTTTATAAAGCTTAAATTTCGTCAGCGCATTCTTTTCCCAGAAGTATGGATTTAGTATACTAAAAATATACATTACTTGTGTCATTTTATAAAGCTGATTATCATATATTATCGTCGTAACGATATTAGAAGCCAATAGCCTGACTGCCAGACACTAGCTCTGTCCAGGCAAGACTTTTTTGTAACGCGCAACTGTACTTCTTCAAAACATTTCAATTTTTTCGTTTTCAAGATCTCTTCGTATATCTTTGTATTTTAATAGAAATGATAACTCGACGAGTTTGAGATTAAAAATTTAGCCGTCAGATTTCTAAAACTGCAGGCCAGCCCCTAGGCTATGATTGCATCTGTATGAATGCTGCTCTCCTTTCTGTTGTCTTTTTGTAAAAACAAATCTGAAATTGTTACTTTTCATATGAAACGTGCATCGCTATGATCTGCTATTATTTTGTAGAGAAGTACTAAAAATGACTTGGCTCTTCAGCTATGTAGATTCACAGGGGAACGTGTATACAAATGATCGTTTTCGCTTTCCATAACAAAAAATGTCAACGGATTGTACCCTATGTTCGATACGCAATTAGATATCGAATTGCATTTGTAAGTTGAACATTTAAGCTACAAAACCATTTCCGAACACCTTTTGAAATATAAAAACTAAAGTAGTCATATTAAAATACCGAAACTAAAACGGCCTCAAGGAGTGTCGACTATCGAATTACGGAAAGTATAGTGTCAGCGAATTAACCTAATTTTCATTACGTTACGTTATCGAAATAACTGACAACGGCCCATACAAAGAAATTGAAGATGCAACCATGCATGAATTGGTGATGCAGTTAACATCATTGCACATGAAGGAGTCGAATAACGCGAGATTCAGCCAATCAGAATTCGCCGTCATACGACTCCTTCATGTGTAGTGCTGCAAGTGCATCACCAATTCATGCATGGTTGCAAATTGAATTTCAATTTGAGGGGAGTTCCAGATATTTCGATAATGTAAGGTAATGAAAATTATATTAATTCGCTGACACTATACTTTCCGTAATTCGATAGTCGACACTCCTTGAGGCCGTTTTAGTTTCGGTATTTTAATATGACTACTTTAGTTTTTATATTTCAAAAGGTGTTTAGAAATGGTTTTGTAGCTTAAATGTTCACTTACAAATATGCAATTCGAATCTACTTACACTAAATTATGTTAATTAGCTGACACTTTAAAGCACTCCAGATCTTCTTTTAGTGTAATTCTCAAGCCTCGCTTAGTGACATTTTCAACGATATTTTTGATAAATTAATAGCCCATAAATATTCTATGTTGAGTACTGAGTAGGTTACAAAATATTCGACAAGTTTTTTGAATAATTTAATAAAATCACAACAAATATTAATTAATTGATCAACTGTAGAAACTTTTCATATTGCTTTTTAAACGCATGTATCGTTTACGTAGTCGGCATTGTCTTTAAACAATGAAGACAGTTTTTTGTTATGTATGTATAATCTATGGCGAATTGACAAACAATCTATTGCGAGTTAGGATAATGCCAATAAATTACCTAAACTAAAAGGCTATCCGCAACTCAACATTGCGACTTCTTATATTTTGTTAGACCATTTGAAGCCGTGGTTATAAATAAATGACATTAGTAGATCTTCTTCTGCTAAGAAGCAAAAATATTACTTTTATCTTAACTTAAATAGATTGTTTTGTCAAATGTCACAGATATAAATGTGTATGTGTTTTAATTTTCATTTAAATTTTTTACAATGATTTTTATAATTTTTATGTGTAATATGTATGTATGTAGCATTTAAAAAAAGTGGTTTTACTTTTTGTTTTGAGGTAATTTGGCAACAAATTACATTAAATTATTAATTTATTATATACGTTACATGAATTTTATTTATTAATATTAGTATATATATTTAGATAATCATAATATACATTGTAGTCCTATTAATATGTAGAGTTATATAAGAACAATTGCTTAGTACATACATACTACGCTATCTACTACAATCCTTCTTATAGACAATAAGATTTTTTGCTTGTTACTTTCCCATTTTACTTTGAGTAGTTTTTTGAGGTTTTTCTATACACACTTATTAATTTTAAGTAATTGTCTTTCTTTTGCGCTTTTGCTTTTAATTATCGTCATTAACACTCTGGTCATTGATCCTGGTGACTACTGTGTGTATTTTTGAATACTGCTTTAAGGTGTTTCCATGGCTCAAATATATGCTTGGTTTTATCTCATCAGCTGACTTAATTTTTTCATTGCACTGGCGTAGTGATTGTCAAAAGAGAGATGGCAAACTTAAAATGTAACCACACATTGACAATTATTCACTGCCATGGTGTGTAAATTTTTTTATTAATAAATGTTTCACAACCGCGTTTATATTCTATTAGTGATTGCATCTTATTTAGTGCATTATTTTTTACACAACATACAAGACTTGCAAAGTTGTATGTCTTCTCTTAATTTGACAATCTGAACAAAGGTATGTTGTTGCTGTAGAGCACGAGCCACCATATGCATAGATGAGAAATTATGTTTCATTAACTTTTTGCATTAAAAAAAAAGTAAATATTTCTTTATGATGATTCAAGTTTCGATTCGAGCTCAAAACGATTTTTTTTTAATTTCTTGAATTCTTTGAATTTTATACGCTGTCTTTTTTACAGCTTACTTTTGTTTATATGTTTGTTATTAGTTTTTAGTAGTTCCTAACATTTTCTACATTTCACTTTGACAATCATAGTACCTAACGGCAATCTCGTGAATTACGAGTTAAGCAAATTTTTCTGCTACTACACATACATATAAACGAATCTGTGTACATTTTTGTATTACATAATTAATTTACGCTTAATTAACATTATATATAACGTCATGACTGGCATTGTATGGTTTGTGTCTGGCCATTGCTGTCTGTCTGCTTTTTATGACCCTTTTGACTAAACTTTTTCTATGTTACATAATTTTTTCTAGTACATTCGCGTCATCTATCTACCTGTCTTCACTCTTTTTTCCTCTTTGTAAGCTTTTTCATTCTGCTACTTGTAGTTAGTTTTTTTTCTTCTTATGTAAGTTTCCTAGTCTTTATCTTTCTATCTTGCACATCTCGTTTTATATCATCTTAGACGACTAGTGTTGCTCTCATAGTTTTCCCGCCAAGTAGTTTTTTTTTACTTTTTAAATATTTGTTTAATTTATATTTATTCGGTGGTGGAATGATTTCTATCCTGCTCATGTTACTTTTTTCTTTCTTGGGCACTCAATTCAATGACTTTCATGTTGTCATGTTCACTTCTTCCTTTGACTGCATAATTCAGCTTTGTGGTTTTTCTCCTTCGTTTGTTATGTTTCTTATAAGAGATTTCTGTTAAATTACCCATATATATTTTTAAACTTCTTCTTATCATCTGGAGTACTCTTCTTTAGTTTTCTTTCCTTTCCTCTCTTGTCTTTACGGCAATTCATTTATGTTTTAACTTAAAAATTAAAATCGTTGCTTTTCATCCTTAATTAATTAAAGTCTATTCAGTTTATAATTTTATATATATTTGTCGCTGTCACTCTTTTGTATGAGCTGCTTTTGGTGCGCTTATTCAGTTCTCTGCCCCCAATTGTTCTCTCTCGTCATCGCTGTTGCATCATTACTTTTGTTTTGTTTAGTTTTTTTTTCATTAATTAAATCTTAGCATCAGCGTTATTAAATTGTTTAATTAAACTTAAATAAACAGAATTTGGTTGAGTTGGGTGGTATTGTTGCTGGTTGATTTGTTGTAGTAAATAATTTGTGTTTAGTATCTACTTTTAGGCGGCTATGGCCTCATTTTGCCGTCATTCCCATTGATGCGGCGATGGCGGTAATTCGGAAGGATGCGCCACGGTTGAACTGTAAAAAAATGTTATATAAAAGAAGAAAATTATAAGCAAAGTTTTCAAAAGTTGACTGCTGGAATATAAAAAATTAGGCTATCAATAGAACTACGTAGTAAAAGCAAAGTAATAGTTAATAAACTACGCTAACAAAATAAATGAAATAAAATACAAGTCAACTTAAAAACATGATTACAGATAATAATAGATAATAATTAAACGTTCTTCCGGTGGAATTCGAAAGCGCACTCTTACCGTAGTCGATCGCCTTTGAAACAGATTCAATCAAAGCTACGTCTTGTTGTTGCTAAACTTATCACCATTTACTTCTGCTGCATATATTTATACTTTGAATTGGCTGATCCGCGAGTCTTTAGTGATACGAAAAGTTTGCTCAACGAGCTGAAAAACCCTATTAAAAACGAAGACCTTTGTTATGGAGTCTTAGACTGCCGAGCGCAGGGTGCGAGCACAAAACATGGTCGATTGTTTTCTCCTCTTTACTGACAAGGCCTAATTTATAAGCATGTGACGCCAGAAAGCAGCGTACAGTAAGAATACCCATCATGAGCCTACAGTCCCCTCTTTTCTATGATAAGAGTAACTTTGATAGTCAAGTATTGTGAGACCTGCATCTTCGACACTTTGCAGCCCTGCGCTTGGTTCCACGCCTTAAGTCGTCGATCATGTGCAATCACCGTCTTTTAATTTCGCCCACTCTGCAAGCTTCGTGGGATACAACCTTTTTAGTTAGCTCATCCGATTTTTCATTCCCATCTTACTCATACGCCCAGGGACCCAATATGTATAAATGTAAAGCGCGATAACCTCCGCAGAAATTTTAGGATTAGAAAATTAGAAAATTTAGGATTTTAGTTGTGCTCCTTTTTTTAAAATTTCCTACAAATTGGCGGGACAGGACCAACTATTTTTATGCCGACTCCGAAGCATCTGAAATGCAGATGAGTATTTACTGCGAGGTTTTCAAAACTAATACACCCGGATTGCTTTCCAAACAATGCCGAGGGCGACCCCGCTTAGAAAAAATTTCTTCTAATTGAAAAACCTTATTCCTAAAACTTTGATGTTGCTTTGCTGGGGCGTGAACCCAGGATTTTCGGTGTAGTAGGCGGAGCACGCTACCATCTCACCACGGTGGCCGCCAGGGACCCAATATAGATGCATAGGTTTTCATATAACGACTCCTTCCAGGGACTGCTTAAACTCTACTCAGTTTAAGATGTTTTGCTACGCGAGATTATTGCCCTAATTTCTGCTTGGCTTCCAACGTAAAAATTCACGCGGCTGCAGGTTTACCTATTTTCCAGTGTTTCAACTGCTTTGGTCACGGCTGCTTTCGTTTGAAAAACACTATACAAATTTACCTAAGTCGCTGCAAAAATAGTTGCACACATATATACAAAAGAAGCAAGTAATAGCAAACCTATCAGCGTTGCGATCAAGTATATTTTGGGCTTTTGTTAATTTTTTTTAATGATATATCCTCTTTTTTTTTGTACCGTCTGTATTCGGATGACTTGTAAATCGATACATAAGATCCATAAATTTCTAATACCATCGGCTTTAAAAAGGTCTAAAAGAATGTTGCCTAGTCTGAATTGCTTACTACGATCTGACTACGTAATCAGATATACGAAATTTTTCCGAACTTTAAATAGATAAGAAATGAGCGAAGTCACTGTCTGATTTTGCTTTTTATCAATTTTAATAAGACGTTCAAAATTTAGTAAATTTATCGTTTTCGCCGGTGCCCTTCAGATCCATCTAGGTCCCAACATCGAGTCGATCACTATATCATTCGAAACCAAAATCCACGCATACTTGCTCTATGAGAACGCAAGTCAACCAAGCCGTCAGGTCAATCGTCCCTCCCCCGAGGAAAAAATCGAAGTTGGAACACTTTCTTGTCCTGGGAAACGGTGCACTGAAAAAAACAGACACAAATTCATTCAAACGTATGAACATTTTTTTCCCCTCATCCTTTCAAAGAACGAGAATTGCCGCGTGGCAACCGTGAAAGGCACGCTGTCCACAGATCTCGGTGAGATCGCGTGAAACAAGGAGATGATGTTTTTTATACAATAAGTTGAAGTAGGAAGCGATGCGCCTCTGCAACATTAAAAAAATTATATGCAGCAAAGCGTGAATGAGTAGACATGATGTCGGCAGGAACTGCACTTGATTTTACCAAAAAATTCGGCAAAAGACGAGTCCTTTGATTCCGGGGTGAATTCTTATAGAAAACGAAGCACCCAGGGAAGATACTGATCTCGAACTCGCAACCCAATAATGGATTGCTTGCGGAGATATTCCAATATGGCGACAAACTGCGTTAACTGTCGCTAAGTAAGTCTCCAAGCTTTGTATCTAAGGTAGAAGTGCAGCTAATGTGCGAAATATCGGATCTGGCAAATCTACCACCGACCAGATTTTTTAAAGCCGCCTTCGATAGCAGGTGAAAAAGCTGCCTATTTGCCGCTTAGTCTAAATCTCATTTCTACGCAAAACCTATTCGACTGCAAAAAAACTTTGAGGAACAAAGTGATCAGAAAACAAGAATTTGATCTAAAAAATTCACTGAAGAATTACTGCTGGAAAGGAATGCCAGTTTACATGGAGTAGAAAATTAAAAAATAAAGCCCGGTAGCTGCAAAAGACAATCTGGCTCAAAGAGCCGCTTTTCGTTCCCGTCCTGCTACGTAGTGCAGAAACATATGCGCTGACAACTGTAGATAAGGCAGGTCTCGAGTGAAAAGTTCTATGCAGTTTCTATGGGCATTGGTGACGGCGGATAAAACACAACTGCTACGCTCGATAAGCCATGTTAAGCGAATGGAAGAAGTTGCTTCGGCTCGAAAAGTATTCTCAGCGACACCCGCTCGTAAAGGTAGAGGAAAAGCGAATCATACTCCTTCAAGGATTGAACTTCTAAGGACCGTTTTTTCTATCTTGTGTCAATGCTGGCCTCGAGTTAATTTGACAGAAATCATTCCGTTAGTTTGACCGAAATCATCGAGTTGATTTGAGAGAAGAGCTCTAAGCCAAGTATGTTTTCGTCATAGGGAACAGAGATGGCATTGTTTGAAGTATAAAGAATGGGAAATATATACTTATTTCACACATCTTCATCAAATTGATGGCACTAGCGGGTAACAATGAGGGAATCATTTCCCTCACCGTGGATCAGCCACTAAGAGGAGGATGTCCAAATATAGAGAAAAAGATAAAAGGGTAAAGGGGGAGAAGAACATTTGCAGTGAATATGAGATAAAGTGGAGAGAATGAAGGAAACAAGTAAGAGGTTCAGTTTGGAGAATTATTAGGCCTCAGATATGATTTCAGTGGACGGTTTGTTTTGGTGCACCTATTAATTTAGAGTACTATATTTTGGCGAATATTAGCATTTCGATAAATCACTATGCTGTTAGTAAATATGAAAATGTGCAACAACATCAAAGCAAGTGGCCACACATATATGTCAACTGCGAATGAAAGAGAATATTTCACATATGTACATACATGTAGTCAGCAGCTAAGAGCGAAGAAGAAAGAGTAATAGTCACACATCATGTAATCATACGCTTAGAGCGAAGGTGACATTACTTATATACGTATATACGTATATACATGTATATACATAGCTACACAAATAACCAATTATACGAGAAGGCCGTTCGTGAAAAGTCTAGACCGGAGGGCAAATAGGCGAATAAGGCAATTGAGAGTGTAAGAGCAGCGGAAGCTGAGGAATACTGAATCAGTTTTATTTTAACAGCTATAAGTGTGTAATTTAGTAGTGAAGTACTACTACAGTAGAGTTGTAAATAAAGACATTTTTGCTATACTAAATATTTGAGTTATTTACTCGACAGTTTAGATATTCGAATGAAAACAGAAGATGCAAAATTATTAAGAATACCTAAAACTCGCTACAATATGTATGCCCAGTTCGCGAGATGCAAAAACTCTAAAAGTTATAAAAAACATGTTATTTAACCATATATCCGGTTGGATTTTATACGAAGTAGTGCAAAAGTATCATCTAATGTCAGAGAGACTAAATTCGATATCTGGACTGTTCGTTAAGGATTTTTTTATTACAGATTATTCAATAAATCTCAATAAATTTTACGAATTTCAACAGTCGACTATAATTTTTGCGCTACTTGTTATACATAATTTTCTTAATTTGTAATGTTATACAGTGAGTCTAAACAAGGTGTTAGTGTTCTGTATGAATATAAACAATTTAGTAAATAAATAACTAAAATTACAAAACTAATTGTAAATAATAAAAAACTACAACATAAAGTTTGTTAAGAGATTGTGACGTGGTTTTGGTTTTTTGGAAATGAGTTTGTTTTAGAGTCGAATGAAATTTAGTTTAGATTAGTTCGGGTTTTGTTAAAGGAGAAGGAGGATAAAATATATGCAGATAATTCAGCTACCAAAAGTTTACAGCTGTTATTTAAATATTTTTTTGTTTGTTTATTTATAAAGGGTAAATTGCTTTTCAACTAAACACACAACTATACAACTAGCTGGGGAATGCGGTTGTAATACATTTTTTATTATGTTTTTTCGCGGTTTTATCCCTTTTAAATACAGATTAACATACATACATATGTATTAGTAAGTAGTAAATGTAATTTTTTATGCACAATTTAGTAACAATTTTTCTTTGGATGTTGTTGTTGTTAGATGACAATTGAATTGTGAATGTATTTATTATATACAATATTAATTTTATTGCAAAAAATTTTGAAAACCACAATGCAATGATATTTTGATTTATTTTTCTTTTAGCGCTTATTGATGTGTGAATGTGTGATTTAACTTAAACATATATAGGGTTGATATATTTTAGCGCATAATTAGATATGTATGTACATAAATATATATTTACATATATGAGTGCTTTTGTTATTGTTGTAAAGAGCTTTTAGTAATTTGGTGTAGGTCAGGTTTAAATTGTGATTTAGTTGGCTAATTGTTGGATTATTTACCATGAAAGAACTATAATAATATTAAGTGTGAGCAGGGTAGAGTGAATCCGTTACTTTCTGGGAGGTAAAAAGTTGTTAAATACGATTGGCTTTTAGGTTGTGATTACTAATACATACGTACTTATATACACTAGAGAGGATTTTTGTGTCAAATTAAGTACGTGATTCCCAGTTAAATAAAAGTACAGAGTAAAAAACAAACACTGTGTGATATTGTGGCATAAATATAGTTGTTTGTTAAGTTCTGGAAACTCCTGCAGAAATCGGATTGAAGAGCCCCCGCCTCCCAGGAACTTAAGGAGTCACTTCTGTTAGTACTACAAACAAATTCGGAACAAAAGAGTTTTGCCGTTCGAACAAAAAAAAAGCATATATAAAAGCTCTCAGACATACACAAAATTTTGTAAATTACTATGCAAATAAATCCCAGTGAACCCCGTTCCCAATGACCTCGCAGTAGGGGACAGCAATCTCCCAGTCACCCTGGCACAACTTTGATCTGGATACTGTAACAGATTAAACTCATACTTCTCCCTAATTAAAAATACTAGCGAATAGTCTCAAAGAAGCAACAATTGAGCAAAACTTGGACTGTAGTACAATAGCTATCCGTATCAGTTGAAGAACAGGAAAAATGTGAATGTTGCGCCGAATAGAATGCTGCTACCGAGCTCGAACAGCTTACCAGTAGCTGGATTGACACCAACAACAGCGGAAGGGAACAGAAAGAGTTCTAGTAGCAGGACGTTGATGATCTACCAACTGAATCTGATGAAACTCGGCTACCCTTATCAGGGCGCACGCCAAATTTTATCACTGTATCCTCAAGCGTTTTCAAGATATCGCTACCGTAAGCCAATCAAAAAATAAATAAATAAATACAAGGGGCGATATACATATGTACCTCCGAAGATATTTAGGCCGAGCTTCTCTTCAAAATTAAGTCGTGTTCCTTTTAATTTTTTTAATTGGCGGAAAGGGACCTACATGTTTTAAGCCGACTCCGAACGGCATCTGCAAGGCAGATAAGTTTTCACTGAGAAGCTTTTCACGGCAGAAACACACTCGAAGTGTTTGTCAAACAACTGCTGAAGGGCGACCACGCTTAGAAACAATTTTTTTAATAGAAAAAATTTGTTTCTTAAATTGCTTTGCCCGGAACTCCGGTATGGTGGGCGGAGCTAAATTTCCTATTAAAATACCGAAGAATTATATTCATAGTAAACATTTGATACCAAAAAAGGGGGCGATTTGCGATTTCACCCCTTTTAGTGGGGATATTACTTGTGATCTGAAGAATTGGTATGCTAAATTTTATGATACCTTAGTTTTGCAAATATAGATGTGAGGATGACTCGTAGGCCTCAGAAGTTACTTCAAAAACATTCATAGGGTCCGGATATAACCCGCGTAATGCGATACTACCCTGGTATGTTAGTAACAACAAAGCAACTTTTTACTTTCGCTGACGGTCAGCGGATGGTTCCTTTTGAGATTGTGCCTAGCATAGAATGCGGAGACTTAAGTTATGATATTTGCTCACTCCCAGACACCGCCTACATATTCGAATGTTAAAGTGAAGGTTCCCGAATGTAATCGAGAACTGTATAAGACATGAATGAGTCTCAACGGCTACTCAGTTTCTCGAATTCAATTGCAAAGCTCACCTACACGAATCGAGAATCAATGCTAATATGAATACGGAAGGAGTGAGAAGTGACCCCTCGATGTGATTATATCAATACTTAGTCCTGAAGATAGTCAGGGTGGCTGCGTTCGGAAGGTTCTAGTTTCGGTTCGAGTTGCGGAAGGTACTGGATCTTATTTTTACTCTCAATGTTTTAAGAAAAAACACTTAAAAATTTTGTTACTGATATTGTGGTAGCCAATCTCAAAGACGTTTTCGAAAAAAAAATTTTTTCTTAAGAGTGTTGCGACAATTCGAACTTTTCATTTGGAGTTCCCCAATTCCACTATGCAGTTTTGTAGCTCAATCAACTTAAGACTGGAAAATTACAACTTATAGGTCTCTAAAATTTCGCATTGATTTTTAACAACTTTTTTACAGAAGGGTGTTTTAGATTTTTCTTCCATATAAAATAAATTTTCATACTTTGTATGGAGGAAAATTTTAAACACACTTTGGAAGAAAATAGGTATAAAACCAATGAGTATTTGGAGAGACCTTCAACCCCACTAAAATTGGTGAGGCTACAAAACTGCATACTCAACTCAGAGAATTCGAAATAAAAAGTTCGAAATATCCGTAAAACTTTACAAAATTTTCGGATTTCTGGGAAAACTTTTTTGAGATTAGTTTTCATACTTTCAGTAACAAAACTCATAGAATTTGAGAAAATGATACAAAATACTATTGTTAAGCGAAATCGTTTGGAGGCAAACGTTCTTCTTCTTTCTTCTTCTTTCTTGTTCGCAATACAGAATGCAGCCGTTAAAATATTGAAAATAAAAACAAGAAGAACGTATGTACAGAAATTAAAAAAAAACTTGCATCTATTTTTTTGTGTTCGCTGCTGTATATTCTGGAAAGGACTATCTACATGATACCACTCCCCTAAAATACTCGATGATCGCTAATACAATAACAACAGCTATGATCATTAAGTTTGGTATTAAGAGTTAGGAGAGAGCATATTAAGGTTGGCTTTCCTTAGCAATATGTCGGTTTTAAAGGGATTAAATAAAAATCCTTTCCCCCTGGAGTTCTTCGATAGATTTACAAAACTCTACACGTTGCCGACGGCGAGTACCGAAGAAGCGAATGGCGGGCCTGGTTGGGCGTCCTTAATAATTTAAAGGGTTAAGAGCGAGTTAAGTAAATAAAAATCCATAAATCTGACTCATCTGTAGTAAAGTCTCAGTCGAGTCTAGGGCAAAATTTTCCTTATTATAAAGTTATTATTTTTCTGAAAAATTTTCTACTTAATATTCCAAAAACAAAATACAATTATAGAAAAATTCACAATATTTATCATTAGAAAAAAAAATTATTGTTGAACCTTGAATCATTTATCAGTAGGCCGATAGAAAAAAAACAATTGTTATTATTTTTTTAAACCTAGTTTTGTTAAATGATTTATTTGATATATTTTCTTTTTGAAATATTAAACATTTTATCTTAGTTTTTCCTGTCTTTACATTAAATTTATTTTTCATTGCTTCTTGATATATATTTCTTTTTGATAGAAACTATTATATTTTAGAAATAAAGGTTTTTTACAGAGATAAACCAGAAATAAAGTTTACTAAAAATTTTTTTTATCTCTCCTTCAATAACAACTATCACGACACCCTTCCAATAGCTGGTAACATTTACGAAATTTTTTTCCGGTTATTTTCAGGAAAAAGAGATATATTTTTTTTCTCGCTGAAATTGAACACATAATTTTAAAAACGATATCACTTATTTGCTGACCAAGGTTTGAATGTCGGGCAACAAAAATTATTATAAGACCTTTCCAATTGATTGGCAGTGATTTGCAAAGCACTCCGAGTGTATTTCTTCCATAAAAAGCTTCTCAGTGAAAAGTTCAATTTGTATGAAAAATTAATGTCAGAACGACGAAAATTGGAAGAGAAGCTAGCTAGGCCTAAAATCTCTTCGGAGGTTATCACGCCTTATATTTAGTTTTTATTTAATTTATTTACAGTTAGGTGGGACCTTTGGGTTTAACAAAGTGGCTAGACTGCGGAACAGTCTAAAACGGATTCTTAAGATTCCTATTCAATATAAATAAATAAATACATACATACACATAAAAATATGCAGTGCTTTACAAAATCAATTAAAAAGCGCTCAACTTATCTGGCTATCATGAAAAAAAAACACAGAGCAATAAAATTAGAACAACTGTTTGTTCCCAAGTCATTATAGGCGATTCTGATAGGATTTTGCGAGTCAAGTTCGAATCTGATCTCCGAAATATTTGGACTTATTGATGCAGAAAAGTGTGCTTTTTTTGGTAATTTTTTAACTTCTCTGAAGAAATACGATGCTAAAATGTACATATCTGTATGCAAGAGGGAAATTAAAAAAGATAAAACCATGCTCTTTCAAACTCAACATCAAAAAGTTATGGTCAGAACTCAGCATGAAATTCACTGACATATTGCAAAAAACTTATTTTTTATACAGAAGTTCAAACTTGGCCAAAAAAACACTAGAATGAGTTTCGAAGCTCACTTTCGAACATGAAAATCCTATAATAATCCACTTTAACACTTCAGGCCGCAAAAAAATTGTAGCGCTGTGTAATAAATTAATAAAAAAGAAATTATAAATATATTCGAATTAAATATTAACAGACCTAATTCAGAGTTTTGATTTGCAGACAGAGTGTGGTATGAACTAATTTGTAGGCTGTGATTTAATCCTTAGCTTAAGCTTTGAATATATCACGAGTAGCGTTAAACGTTGTTCCACTTTTGGTTCGAGCTTTCGTTTAGCGCAAAATTTTAGAAATAAAGTGCAAAATATACTCCCATCGCTTCTTCTCACTGATCACTCAATCGCAGTTTTCAATTCGTTGTATCTAATTGTGGCTACAATATTTGTGATTTGCGAGACAAAAGCTATCTCTTAAAAAATTCGTTTTAGATTTTTTACTGATTGTTGATTTGTTTACTTTTCGCATATAGGAATATTTTAGTCTCCATTGATGTGGTTGGTTTTGATTCTGTTTAGCCCGTTTCGCACTGTAAGCTCGTTGCATCCATTTTAAACACCCCTTATTGCTCATAAGATTTCTATAGATTTTTCGTTTTTGCCGTTGGCCAATAAAGTGCATAGACATTTTAAAAGCATTTTTCAAAACATGTTTCGACATACACTGTCCTCATTTCAAAATAATAAGCTTATTATCATCATTTTCGAATTGACTGCACACGCGTCACGAACCATTGCATACTTTACGGCTGATTGCATTGAATTGTGCATGATTGTGCGATTGCTATCTTGCGTTACGTTTACGTGAAACATATGTATGTATGTGAGAATTTGAAATATTAAGTATATGAATTGGTTTTTGTATTTTTTTTTGCATTTGTGGTTTTCACTTAATTGCGCGATGCTTTTCACATACGTAAAATTTTTGTTTGCATCTCTCGATTTACAATTTTCCAATTTACTTCTGTATTTGTAAAAGTAAGTGTGGTCTCTGCTGCATTGAACAGCGTCTAAAACAGCAGCAACAGCAGCATTGGTTGTAGTAGTTGTGGTAGTGGTAGTAGATTATCTCATTCTCATTGGCTTAACGCAAATATAATTAAATTCAATAAATTAATTTTTTTAATTAAAATCGAATTAATTTCAGAATTTACTATGAATGAAGTGATTTTTATGATTGTTAAATATAAAATTGGTAGTGTTTGGAATTATTGGTCGGGGTGATGATTTGTGGGTGTTGGAAATGTAGTATGTGTGTGAGAGTTTGAAAGCACGGTAACGAGAACGTGTTTAAAGATTTTATCAAAAAAATCAGAATGGAGCTATATGAAATACTTTTATTATTTTAAGGTTAAAAATAAAAATGATAAATTGTTAGTTTTGTGAAAAATTAGCCCCGAAATTCATAAAAATAAAAACTTCATTTTACTCAAAAATTCCCATACTATTACACAGCGAATAACAAACATAACTGTTGAAGACAGCGTTAGCGAGTACCGAAGAAGATTTAATAATAAGCTGTACGAGCTATTCGCATACATCAACATAGTCCAGCTGGCTAGGCCATGTTATGCGAATGGAAGATGATGCTCCGGCCAAGAAAGTGTTTCTATCGGAACTCGCTTATGGAAGCAGAGGTAGAGGGCGGCCCCCACTCCGTTGGAAGGATCAGGTCGAAACCGATTTAAACTCCCTTGGTGTGACCAATTGGCGCCGTTTGGCGGAGCGAAGGAGCGACTGGCGCGCCTTGTTGTACGGCCATAACCGTTTAGACGGTTAAGCGCCAATTAAGTAAGTAAGTTGAAGATTGCATTCTCACTCTTGACAGAATGCAATCATTCCAATCACTAGCACTTGTTTAATTGCGGACTTTAATAACTTTGAAGTCTTTAGACGCATATTTTTTTCATGAATAAGCAAGCACTTCTAAATAATGGCCACTCGTAAGTCTTAATCAGTTTTGAACCATCCATTTAAATTTTAAAGCATTAATGTAATGAATTAGAGAATTCAAAATTCATTGCCTTATAACACACTTATATTAACTTCACTTGTATGTTTGTGAGTATGTACAGGTTTGCAAAGAGTACATGGCTGTCAAAAAGTACCCACTATTAAAAAAGGACCGCCTTCTAATTACCTAGGTTTTAAAAAGTACGCAGTTTAGAAGAAGAGCATAGTTCTGAAATAGGACCCGGCTAAAAAAACTACCCGGCTTCACAAAAATACTCAGCTCTAAAAAAGTACATGAATCTGAAAAAATACCCGGTTCCGAAAAATTATCCGGTTTTGATAAGTACCCGGTTTTAAAAACAGTACCCGAATCTAAAAACGTACCCTGATTGGAAATAGAGTTAAGAAAAAGTAAAGAGGCCTGAAATCAGCAAGAATAAGATGTAGGCGTATCAGCGGGGGGGTTGGGTGGAGGATAAATCACGTTGCGGGCCCTACAAATAAATCTCCAACACATTAATGTGGCGTTTAGTGAACTTTGCTAACTGCTGGTGTTTAATTTGAGCACTAAGAAACTGACTGACAACGTGGAGGCCGCTGAAGAAGTTGATAAGCTGCTGCACGAAGAAGGACGCCTCTTCATAGACGCGGTGCAAATTACAGAGCCGAGTATTGGTTGGGTCACTATACTTCAAATTGATTTACAATTTATGTTGGACGACCTCAAATTTATGTGCTTAGCAAGAAGCACGACATACATATCGAGTTATGACTAGGAATACTTTATAGTCTAAAGTCGTGGTAAGGCAAGAGTGTTGGTACGATTAAACGAACCCCTGTTGAGGATTCACAAACGTGTTGGACGACCTCAAATTTATGTGCTTAGCAAGAAGCACAATATACACAATATGACTAGGAATATTTATAGTCTAAAGTCGTGGTAAGGCTAGAGTGTTGGTACGATTAAACGAACCCTTGTTAAGTATTCAAAAACATGAAATCAGCAGAGCAAAACGAGCTCCGTGCAAAAGCTTCAGTGCAGACATTGAATGCTCAGGGGAAACAGCAAGATTGAGGAAAGTGCTATTTAGGTGCTAAATAGTTCAGGAAATGATAGCATAGCCACTATATAGTACTTAGACTCCAATCTTGGACCGACTGGTGGTAAGTTAGGTGACTAATACCGAATTGAATGAGCAATAAAAATGTCTTCCATGTCTTCCAGTATTAGAGTATCCTCTGCTAAGCTACAAAATACCGGGTATAACGATCAAGATACTCTTTGATGTGTGTATAATATTATTTCATGTACAGCACTATTGGAAGATGGGTCACGATGGGATTATGTACCGCAACCCTTTCAACCCGTGACGAATCCCGTTTAGTTATCTGGCGACGATCTTACCAAACATCAGACATTTGCACTATAGGCCCATTAAATTAATAAATTTCTGCTCAAAACCCTTGAGCGGCTTATAGGTTTATCTATAAAGCTAGATCAACCCGTGTACGCCAAAACCGGTTGACACTGCACTTATAGGAAGGTTGCAAATGTAGAAAAGGACTTGGAATGCAAGGGTGGAGCCTTTGCCACACATTAATCAATTATTCAGGTAGTTCGATGAAGGATCCGTTAAATTCACGGTGAACGCAAACGAGTAAGTAACTAAAATTGCGTATAATTAGCTCTCTGATCTATAGGTTGCTTTGCGATGTATGCACATGCCGAGCATCTGACATCGGAACGATCTGTCCATTTTTATCAGGAGGTACAAGTCAACAATTGCACTAGGTCTAAATTAGGTGGAAGTGTTCTAGCCAGCAAGTTTTCGTCTACGCTCATTCTGGTGGAGAGAGTGAAGAAAATCGTAACGGTGCTGTACTGCTAGGAGTTTGGGCCTAAATCTGAAATTTTTTTGTACGCAACATATAAGAACAAATAAAATTTGGTTTAAATTATAGTTTATACCAGTTTTCGTGGAACTGAGTGCGCAGAACTTGGTTTAAATTTTTAAACCAGAAAAGTCTGCATTTGTATGTATATGAATAAAGAAAAATTGTGCGGTTCGTTCGGCAAGTTTCGAGTCAAAGTGCTCGAAGCTATCACATTTGACTAACAAACCTTATCATAACACGTCAGATTGCAAAAAGGGGGTGAAAAGCATCTGTGACTTGCAGCACTTTGGACCAGTGAGTTTTTTTATTTTTAGATTTAAGCAGTAACTTGTAATTTGACGGTCTTGTTTTATACCCAGAAGTGTATAAAAAATCCTCTTTTGGTATTAATTTTAACTAATTTAGAGATTTTGATTACTGTTTAAATAAGTTAAAAATTAAAACGCATAAATTTAAAACGCATTAAATTTAATACGTAGAATTAAGTGTGAGGATTTCAATTTAGTACAAAATTTCAAATATTGGTTTAAATGAGAACGAAAAAGAATAGACAGTTTTAACTGCGCAATGCAACATACTTTACGGAAAATTGGAAACTTATTCAAATAAAAAATTAAGGAAAAAGTAATTACCGATATTAATTATAAAACATTTTTATGATTTATGAATTCGGGGTAAAAGTTTAAAGTTATAACAGAAACAGAAAAGACAAGTACATAAAACATAAACAAGCAAATTAATTGCAAATTAAAATCTGTAAACAGCTGAATGGGAAAAAGGTATAAACTTAAAAAATTGTAAAAGAAAAAAATATTCACATAATATTTGGTACTTAAATAAACAAAAGAAAGTAAAGCATGTGAGTTGAAAAATTGAAGAAAGTAGCGGTAAAACTTAAATTGAACTAAAGAGGAAAAAAGTTTAAAACAAAGGCTATTTTCGTTTGAAATCAATAAAATAATAGTAATTAAAGTAAAACTACAAATTATAAATATAAAAAAGACATAACTAAAAAAAATCGGATAGGAAATATTTTTACTTAGTATTTTAGGTTGTTAACATTCAATTTGTATATAATTGCAACTGGAGGCATGTCTCTAAATTGTTTGTCCAAGCATTACGTAACAGGAATTTCACTTACCTTGCAAAACTTTTGAATGCCGCACTTTGCGGATTTATACATAGTGGCACTCGTCCCGTTTGCAGCTGTTCCGCTATGAATTTGTGCATTTCCTCTGTGAACGGGAATGGAAGAAAGGGATTTATTAAAAATTAGTAAAAAATAATTATTTTAATACACAAATATTAGCAAATATACAAAGGAAGCTAAGTTGAAATAGACGCGATGCAGTAGAGCTGGATTTCGATTCGAGTTTTAATCGATTTAACCGATCTTTTTTAAAGAATGAAGAATCGATTTTTTCCCATAATCGTTTCTATTTAGTCTTTGAAGGTTTGATCATCTCACAGTACCAGTTAGTACAATGTAAGGTAAAGGGGGCGAGGGGGTAATGCTTACACGCCTAGGCGATATTTAGCGTTGCATAAACAGGTCACGCCTGAAATCGATGTTTCAACATAAGTACATCCAGGGAGATCAAGTCTTCTTGCTGAAGCGTCTCCCATGTCGTCAGCTTCCATATACGGGTGCCGAAGACACATTTTCTAGTCGCAGCGTCTTCATGTAAATCGCATAACATGGCCTAGTGGTTGGAATCACGGAGAGGAGCACAAACCGCCGGCAGGACTTTTCTTTCGTATACGTTCCAATGGGCCATTCCATGCTCCCTCAAACTACGGTCCACGATTCCGACCATACAAAAGAACATGTAAGTTATAACAGCAGTATTCAGCGGTTGACCCATTTACTCACGTTGCTGAGCATGTGACCGCGCTATGTTGCGTGTTGAAGTTTCGCTGACGCAGCACACGCGCACAACAAGCGGAAGTTAATTGGGACAACGATTGGTGTAGTTGCAGAAATTGTGATGGAACAGCATAATCTAGTTTTAGTTAAGTGAACTATTTTTTATACAATAATTGTTTAGCATAGCATAATTACTTTAACACAAGAACTTAGCTGCTAGGTAAATTACTTTGTTCGAGTCAGTTCAATTTGGATAGTGCAAAAGCACAGAATAAATTTTATAACGTTGACGAAATTCTCGTGTTTATTTAATTCGAGTGAACGGACAGTTCACCGCAACTTTAATTTTTTATCGCCTCGCTTGTTGAGAGGCTTAACTGGCGCCCGAGCAGTTCTCGGTGCAGAGTGATAAAAAAGGACCAATTAATAAAAGTCTTTAAATCGAACATAAAAAAGTAAAAGTGGAAGTAAAGTGAAACTAAATTTGATTAAAGAAAGTGACAATTAGCAAAGAGTAAAGTCTTTAAATCGAACACAAAAAAGCAAAAGTGAAAGTAAAGTGAAACTAAATTTGATTAAAAAAAGTGACAATTAGCAAAGAGTATTCAAATCAAACACAAAGGGGAAGTAAATTGAAACGGAATAATTAGTAAATCGAGCACGCAGGAAAAACAGCGAGTATTCAATCAAACACAAAGGGGAAGTAAATTGAAACGAAACTAATTAGTAAATCGAGCACGCAGGAAAACAGCGAATCATAAAAAACAACTAGTACCAGAGGTCAAGAACCAAACACAACAGCGCCGAATGAATTGTGCTATTTGTGAGTAGATAGCGCCAACTGTTAACATCCTTTTTCTTTCTGTATATCCTAGAAACATGAACACTGAGGAAATGAAGAAATCCCTTTGGAAATGAATGGCGCAGTAAACGCATTCTCTCGCAAACTAAACCGCTCGAGGAACGCCTAAAAGTGTCGAAACAAAGAGCAATGTAGAGTCCATTCAGGACTCAGCCAAATTTGGTAAGGCTAGAAGAACAAATAGAGGATGTGCGCAGACAATCTGCAGACACCGACCCACACCAGTAGAGGAACCACTCGTAAGCCTCGGACTGAGGGCGAACGAACGAAATTTCAAAACTCCAGATTCTGTCCAAGAACTCAAATATTTGACGATCACGAGAACACTATTCCTCTTGGATCCACAGCGCAGAACAAATCGTTAGGGATATTCAGGTTGTCGAGCACAGCCATCTATAGCGGGCATATTAATGGCATATCTAGTATAGATGTAGCAGCAGACGCCTCGCATCTGGATATCACAACTATCCTGCTGATGTGCATGTGAAAAGTCTTAGGAAATCCTTTCCCTACACGATGCCGAGGCTAGAGAACATTGAAACATCGTCAGGCAACTAACCACATGAATCAGGACGCAAGAAAGTCTCCGAATTTTACGCTTCAAATTAACAAGCAATTATCCTAATGATAAATACTATCAATACGGCAAAAAATACGAGCATAAGGACACAGTAAGGCTTGGCCTCGGAGACGCACCGAGAAGGCACTCGACGTCTTTCAAGCGTCTAAATGGGACTTGCCGACGCTGCTCCTCATACCGAAACAAAATCCTACCAGAGGCATACTCATCCTGCCTCGCATTTATGAACGGGAGTAGCAGAACGCCATTTATAGAGCCCACAAACATCAACAGAAATAACAGGAATGTCACTGATGTATATCAGTCGCGCCATTGCAGCAAGGCAACAGGGATCACCACTCAGTACCAATCTCGATATAGGTACACAGCCCAAACAAACAAACGTCTTATAAATAGAGTCCCAAGCCAGTAGGACCAAAAACATACCACCCGGGTCAGACAAACTCGCGTAGTAATAATAACGCACGCTGGCGCAACAATAAAACCCTAAGCGTCACAGAACAATGTGCATCAATCCTCTCTCCTCAAGCCGGCAACCCCATAGCTCCAATTCCGAAGAAAACGATAGTCTAAAAAGGGGACCTAGGTCTCAGGGTTCAGCAAAAAAAACAACAAAAAGTTCCCATTTGGTGCCAATAGAATGATAGAGGAGGGCGTAGAAGGCACATAGAAGGACAATAAGGAACAACCACCGGGGATCAGGTAAATTCTTACGGTAGGGCCTCGTGTCCGGGTACAGTATTTAGAAACACTACGCAAGGTCGGGGAACACCAAGTTTTAGTGGATCGGTGGGCAAACAAGAACATATTAGCGAGCGCATAGCTCAAAAATACCATACGGTGGAGAAGCTTTCCATGTATTCTCCGCGGGGGGAGAGAAATAAGATAGACAGAAAAAAGTGGCGAATTTTGTTAGATTCGTTGTAAAGATTACATACACATGCTTGTCTTCCATGACTCAAATCCTCGAGGCTATCATAGGTGACGATACAATAACAGTAGATTTAAAGAAGTGAGATAGGGAATAAATCTCTCATACTAAAACCAGATATTCTTCGCCCTAGCCGACAAAAGGGACAAGAAGTCAATATTATCAACGTAG
>JARSSU010006512.1:0-40000 GCA_029619165.1 Eurosta solidaginis
ATATCACCGAGATATTTTTTGTCTAACAAGTCGCTCGATATCAATCCTTTGAGTTAATTCTACGATTCATACTATATACCTTGTCTTTTTTACAACCCCATTCAAGTCAACAAATATTTTTTCAGTTATTCATTTGCTGTTTTCTTATCTGAATTTTCTTTGAAGTAGATATTCTACATTTTGGTAGTACGCGTGACTGTTGAAATATTGTTATTGATTTGCAAATTTTGATAGACTTGAAGTAATTTTAGTATTTGCATGGGAAATAATCAAATTTTCAATTTATCCTAGAAAGATAATTTTTCGAATCGAGACTTTGACGGCTGTATGCCTCGCTATAGAAGATTGATCGAGATGAAAACTAAAGCTTATGCTGTCGTATCGCTAGAAACCGATATCCTGCTCTCACACCAGTTGTCATGCTTTTACCCTACCATAAACTTAGTGTTCAAACACTGGACTATTGGCTACTAATTTTCGTACACCCCTTCCTAGCGGCAATACGCGAACTAAAGCCGAAGTACCTTCGTTTGGATCCGAAGAATCCATACTAACTGCCAGCTTGTAGTGCAAAGCATGGTAGGTTCCGAGCTCGCCTAGCATTGCAAGAGTTCCATACTAACCTGAACCTTTAGCAAGTCAAATATCCTAAAACAGTCCGATGAAGTACTGTTCCGACATTCCCTTTTATTCTTGGTCAAAACCCCCCATCAGGGCTTTTGAAAAAGTTTTCTGTACCTCCACTATTTCCTCATCACAAGTTTACCAAAACCAAACGTGTGGTAGAAAAATATTATTGGCCCTCTAGAAATTTTCCTCCTGCATCACTCATCCTATGTAAGTACGCCTCATCTTATATTTTAAGCTTCAAACGAAATCTCTATCGTAAATTTCTATTGGGAAATATTCATACTGCTTTTGACCATCACGAAACATGCAATGCCAAATCTCTTTGTACCTTCCACAAAATACTTTTGCTAAAAATCCAGCCCTTGACAGCAAACTGGCACTATTACCGTTGATATTTTGAATATTTCACAGTACAATGTCAGCATTTGTCTAATTTTCCAACTCCATGATCCCTAGGGGTGTATGATTCTCATCTACATATATTTAAATCTAATATCGTTGAAACAGCCCCCCTAATTTGCGAATGCATGTGGGTGCATTTTGTTGAAGAGCATGCTCATATATAAAACATTAGACGTTTCGATTTATTCCGATATCGCCCATAGAATTTTACGTAGATTTGGCCTCAGAAAAAAAGGCCACTATACCATAACCAAAAAATAATTTTCGGCCTGCGAAATTTTATTTTTTTACTTTTTTTCGACTTCGATTTTTAAGTTTTTTTTCAGACCTACTAAAAAAATTTTCATTTGGTTTGTAAATTTTCATGTATAAACCCTATTAAACATACTTTTTTTTCAAAAAACTGTTATCGGACAACGTTTTAGCGGACATTTTGTCGGACAGTGTATACATATGAACATTTTTTTAGTAGGTCATGCAAAAACCTTAAAAATCAAAGTCGAAAAAAGTAAAGTGAATTCGCCGGCTCGAAAATATTTTTTTGGGTATGCGTAGCGGACCTTTTTTCCTGAGCACAAATCCTATCGAAAGATCGATGGCGCGATATCGTTAACTTTCGTCCATACAAATCGACCCATCCTAATCTACATATTTTTAGCATGACATATGTTTGTAAAAAAATAATGCAGTGATTCCCAATTAGAGATTTGCGAGCTCTGAATTGTGTGGACCTTGTTTGTATGGGGTAAAACGCCACTTTACTTTCCTCTTTGACTATAAGTATATATTTCAAATGTGTTAATCTTTGTTTTGATCCTGACTTTCAGCTGTAAGTATCTAACGCCGTCGGATTTAATTTTTTCCAAATTAAAACAATAAGTGCGCAATTTGGGGAAATATTTTGCACGTCATAGGGTTCTGAACTATGCTCCCAATTTTTCGGTTGTTGTGTTGTTGTAGCGATAATGGACACTGCCCGAAAGCCCTTGAAGCGGTGTCGATGTTGATGTACTTTTCCGTATGCGGAACCGGTACGTTCCGGAATCAAGGTAGTATACGATCCGACATCTCGGAAAGATTAGTCGAGAGAACTTGGGGTTGCCAGAGCCTCGGCTGAGCCAAATGCTTGTTGGGTTATTCGACGGCATTTCAAACGTCAGCTTGAAGTAGACTAAAACTGACTAGATAAGTTGTAAGCGTAGTTTTCAATGACAAGCTGAGTGAGCTTGCACATAAAAATCGTGCTAAAACTCTTGCATCCTTCTCTGACATCAATTAGAGATTAAAACTTTTCAGGGCAGAAATACTCCATTTACCGCATTTGAATGCAGAAATAATCTTTGTCCTTTTTCTGTTTAAAGGAATTTTGTTTTTGATATTAGAGAATAATCGACAAAGTTTACAAACGCCGGTATGTTTACTAGGACATGTTTCTGATTCACTTCTTCATCAGCTTCTTGAGAGCTGAGTATTGAACTCTTTTATCCCAACATTCATACTTTATACTAGTGTAAAGGCAGGTGCCTTTATCCATCAGCCCCTTGAACGCCCCGCTGCGCACTTTGCAATTGGTCTCTAAATGTTGCCTTTACATACTTATTCTATATGCTTTTAACTCCCAATTGTGTGGATATTATAGGCGCGCTCCAAGACCTTAGTAACATTGGGTTATAGTAACCATCGCCATTTGTAAACTTTATACATTTTCTCTAATATTAATAATAAAAAACAATTGCAATAAAGCAATTGAGCAAGTCTCACTTATTAAATACAGATAGGAATTTTGTTTAGTGTTAAAAGGCAAAACTCGGTGTTTTTTTCAAATTTTAGAGGTGAAGAAACTCGATCTCTTATTAATGGCTATAAGGGATTTTGCACAGAAAACATATTGAGTAACACTCTCAAAAAAGGAAAAGAATTTTAAGTGGTCATCTCAAAAGCACGTATAACTGTCATATGAATAATATTATACGAAATATCATTATCATATGTAAACAACATGCATACACACATACATATGTATGTATGGCTTTACATTAACTTAATAAATATTTGTTTAAGGAATACATACACACCATTGTTTTCATATTTACTTATATTTATTGACAAAACACAATTGCAAGATTAATTCACAAAGTGTAAAGGAAGTAAGTATTCAGATTAAAATATGTGCGTGAAATTAAATCACAATTAATTGGCGTACACAAAATATGATCACGTCAATTCCCACAAGGTTGTGCAGTACGAAATACGTCAGCAACTGAACTTGAGTTGATTTTTAAAGAAGTTTACGTATTTCATTTTGTTGAAGCAAAATCTGCAATTGAACGGCAAAACAATATGATAATTGAACATAAAAATGTCAACATAGAATCAGTGAACTTGATCAGAGATCTGCAACAAACTATGACCATTAAGCCATGAAGTTTCTAAAAGAATTAAATAAAAAATAAAATAAAAAAGGCAGTTAAGTACAGAGGTTCTCAGATTTGGTACAGAAAGTTTGTAAAATTTCACAGGCATAACTTTTTTAACATTTATTCAAGATTTATTTTGTAATTTTTTCTTAGGACTTTGGATCACCAAAGCTTGCGCTTTTCCATGAAATCCTATCAACCTGTAATGATTCCGCTCCAAGCTCACCACCTACGAGTCAACATTTGTCAATAGAATGACCTGATCAACACACCGTTTACTCCAACTATGGTTATACAATGTATGTATGTGCAACAAGGAAGGGACATCAATCACCTTAACTTTACTGAAAGCAAATGCAAATAAGTTGTTATAATGACTAAAACAACTTTAGATAATGAATATACTCTTATTTTACTTTCTTTTAAGTTTTAATTTCCATCGAAATATCGTTATTTTTGGCAATGTTATTTAATGAAAAAATTTGTAATTGATTCAGATAATTATTAATTAGATACACATTTCATAACATCACTACTTCCTTTTAAAACATCAACTTATGCAATTTTTATGTTTACAAAAACACATATATATAAAATTAATAAAAAATAACATGAAATTACACAGCTTACATTTCCTAACTGTACCATGGACATGTACATTAGATTAGTACGAAACCTCACTTTTCTGTAATTTCCGTGGTTAATACTAAAATATGGTTCACTATGCAAGCTTAAGATTTTATAGGAAATATCCTAGACGTAATCAAAAGGAAATAAAAAGAAACTTTAATCTAATGTACATGACATCTGTTAATAAATTTATCTGGACATAACAACCTTCGGTTAGACAGCTAATCATGATGATGAATGACAACTTAGAGGATCGCTTCAGTTGGAAGTGAATCTATCAACCTAAGTAGTATTACTCATACCTATTGTATGAGCATAAGCGCTCACGATATACCGGTACATCCTCCAATGTTCTGGTATGTACAAAACAATCAGTGCATAGCCATAACGTAATCCAAAATAGTGGATATATTACTTTTGTATACAAAACAAATTGGCTTTACTTAAGGATGAACCATAACGTTATTATTTTTGATAATGAGTGTAGCAATTATGCACGTGTATATACTTTTCCTATATGGTGCATGTATATATTTGCCTCGATAAGCGGTTACGATTTAATATTGCATCCTAAAATGTACTTGTATGTAGAAATTATTCCGTGCATGCAACAAACGAGAATTTTTCTTTCAACAAAGCAGAAAAATAATTAAAATAATCAAAAAAATCAAAAAAAAATCGAAAAAATCAAAAATAATCAAAAGTAATCAAAAGGGCCTTTTTTGATTACTTTGATTATTTTTATTTTTTGATTTTTTTCAATAATCGGAAAAGTCATGATTTTTTTTTGATTTTTTTCTAATGGTAATCATTTAGTAATTGCTTTTTACGGAAAACAATTGAAATAATCATTGGCCATTAAAATAGGCATCTAATTAATTGATTACTAATGCTAATTCAAATTTAACAGGTCTGCAACAAACTAATGACCATTAAGCCATGAAGTTTCTTAAAAGAATTAAATAAAAAAATAAAAAATAAAAAGGCAGTATTAAGTACAGATGTTCTCAATTTGGTACAAGAAGTTTGAAAAATTTCACAGGCATAACTTTTTTAACATTTATTCAAGGATTTATTTTGCAATTTTTTCTTAGGACTTTGGATCTACCAAAGCTTGCGGTTCTCATGAAATATCCTATCCACCTGTAATGATTCCGCTTCCGGGTCGATTTAAAAATCGCTCATTGCTCTGTGAAATCGTATTCTAGGGATCAAAATCTGATCCCCCCACAATTTGTGTCGACTTTTGGGTAGGGGCAAATTTTGAAAAATCCCACTTTGACCCATTTAGAGTGCTCCAATCGAGTCCAAATGTATGACCGACCCCCACTAACTTTGGAGGCCCGACCCACCGTTGCCAGATGCAATTCGTTTTAGAGGTATGGTTCCTTCGGCAAAGTTTCTTATTTTGATCCCTAGAATATGATTTTCACAGAGCAATGGGCGATTTTTTTGCCTCCCCACAAATCGACCCGCCCTAATAAGCATGGTGCAATGAATGAAATTCACAGTTGTCGAAACGCATTTGGAAGCAGAGAGGGGAGGAGCTCCATTAGGTTGAGAGAAATGGGGAAAAAGACTTGACTGCGTCGTCAAAAAAGAAGTGACTGACGTCACTTGTTACGCAGTGATCAAAATCATCCAGGTGGTTAAGCGCCAATCAATGATGATAATTACGATAACTAGGGCTGTGGAAAATGTATCAGCCAGAATGAAGACTATGAAGTTAAACAGCAAAAGTATGAGGGCCAAGAGGAGAACAACTATGCTCTTTTAGAATCTTCAATCAAAGATAGTGGTTCGAGTCGATATTTGGACCTCGTAGAGTGCGCACGTCCAGAACACTAGGACAATGCTTGTCGTCGATCACGATGTGATCGTTTTGGTTTTTGTATTCTTCGAACAGGAAACAAACAAGTAGCGTGCTATATCTTTTTCTGATGGGACCTGGTACTGAATATTACCATATTCAAACAAAATATAAACTCATCAGCACAAGCGAAGACAGTCCGCTTCTTAATTGTTTACCTAAACTTTTTCTTTTATTTGTTTGCAAATACAAAATGTCGTGTGACAATAAACGTCATAGCACACGCCCTCTTCAATAGTACACGAGATCGGTAGCATGACGTTTTATGTCGCTTGCCTCGTTGGCGTTGACGTGATTTATAGCTTTTGTTTTTATTTTCGTCAGAATGTTTGCTAATTGAACAAATAGAAATCCAATCATGTGAAGTTTGCTTGTTTTGTAATTTATTAAAATATATGTGAAATATTTTATGTAAATACAAAATATTTTTTATTTTCATAATTGCTGATGTGCCTCTAAAGAGTTATAAACATAACAAGTAAGGGTGTATAAGTTCGGTTCACTTCAGATAAATTACTTTTTCGAATTTTGTTACGAGGTTTTTTTTTGTTTTGGCTCTAGAAATGTTGTGTAATGCTCGATCGGAATAGGGGGAATAGCTTATTATTCTAGTCTACGACCCTTTTAAACAACTTGTATATAAAAGTGGGCGTGGTCTTCAAAACGATCCCGTCCATATTTACTTGAAATGCTTCCTGCTATGAGGAAAGTATGTATTCCCAATTTTAGAACGATATGTTAATTTTTGGCGGCCACCGTGGTGTGATGGTAGCGTGCTCCACCTACCACACCGTATGCCCTGGGTTCACACCCCGGGCAAAGCAACATCAAAAGTTTAGAAATAAGGTTTTTCAATTATAAGAACATTTTTTGTAAGCGGGGTCGCCCCTCGGCAGTGTTTGGCAAGCGCTCCGGGTGTATTTCTGCCATGAAAAGCTCTCAGCGAAAACTCATCTACCTTGCAGATGCCGTTCGGAGTCGGCATAAAAACATGTAGGTCCGGTCCGGCCAATTTGTAGGGAAAAGCAAGAGGAGCACGATGCAAATTGGAAGAGAAGCTCGGCCTTAGATCTCTTCGGAGGTTATCGCGCCGTACATTTATTTTATTGTTTTTTTTATGTCAATTTTTCTTCGGGTTATCGTTCCCGAAAATCGCTTAGTCAAAAAAGGGTCAGTGCCACGCCCATTTTCAAAAATATAAATATTTTCAAAACTTTTTGTTATAATTCTCTTAGAATGTAAAACATCATTGATATTATGCTCTTTTTCGCAAAGGAGTAGCTTATTATATAGTCTACAACCCTTTTGAAAGTCTTTTATATAAATGTGGTTCTTAACCGATCTCGTCCATTTTTTTAGAAAAATTTCCTGCTATAAGGAAAATATGTATGTATACCCAATAGGGCCGGTCGGATTTAAAAATCGCTCATTGCTCTGTGAAAATCGTATTCTAGGGATCAAAATAAGAAACTTTGCCGAAGGAACCATACCTCTAAAACGAATTCTGATGTCCCCCCCCTTTTGGGTCGAACTTTTGGGTAGGGGCCAATTTCAATTCTACCTGCTGTGTCTTGTGGTGGCTTAAAAAAACAACACAAGCAATTTTACGATCTGTAATTGTGTCACAGTGTTGCCTTCATTTTTTAAAAAGCCCACACAACTATGTTTACGACATGCAAATGCATCACAGTGATGCCTTGGTTTTAAAAGGGGGTTGTAAAAACGCTAATTTCTAATAATTCTTTTAAATTTCTTTTCTATTACTAAGTTAAATTCATTTTTCATTTACATATGTTCTGACTAAATAAATTTCTAAAGAGAAAAATAACTCCAAAAAGAAAAAACATAGGCATTTCAAAGTGGGATTTTCAAAATTTGCCCCTGCGACCCAAAGGACATCAGAACTAGTTTTAGAGGTATGGTTCCTTCGGCAAAGTTTCTTATTTTGATCCCTAGAATATGATTTTCACAGAGCAATGGGCGATTTTTTTGCCTCCCCCGGCCTAATACCCAATCTTATTACGATCCGTTATGTTTCTTCGAGTTATTGCTCCCGGAGTTATGGTGGCGGTGCCGCGCCCCTTTTACAAAAATTTTAATTTTTTTCCTTTTTATTATTATAATTCCGCTTGGGAAATAAAACACATACATAGCTTATATCATTCATCTACGTCGTTATATACAAGTGGTCGTGGTCCTTGAGCGATTTCGTTAATTTTTCTTGGAAGAACTCTTTATAGTAAAGGCAACTTCTCTGTCGCCACGCCCATTTTCAAAAAAATTTTCAAATGTTTTGTCAAGAGTCTCAATATCAGACCACACATCAAATTTCAACATTCTAGGTATATTATTTACTAAATAATCAGGGTTTTTGTGTTTTCCAAAATGTTATAGATGTAAAAAGTGGGCGTGGTTTTCAACCGATTTCGTTTGCAATAAGACATCTCAATATTTACTCAAGTTATCGTGTGCACAGACAGACGCACGGACGGACATGGCTAAATCAATTCCTTTTTCCATCCTGAGCATTTTGATATATGCAAGTCTATATTTATCTCGATTCATTTATGCCGTTACGATCAACCGTTATGTTACCAAAGTTAATATACTCTATGTGCAAAGCACGCTGAGTATAAAAAAGTCTTGGTTAGGACCTTTGTCAATTAAGGTGACGATATGAGTATCAATATGGGAGGTTTATTATTTCAAAAATCCACTCAGGTTTGGATGTATTGACCTTATTTTGGTCCCTAGAATAAAGGTTTCAAACGAAAAGCATTGGCGAGGATATACATAAATATACGGGTGCTTTACTTTCAATACCTCACTTTGTTTCGGAGATATGTGAAAATGAGCGTGTTTTTCAATCGATTTGCTTAGTTTTTGGCACGAATATATTCTGATGTCACAATGGTACGCTTACCATTCCTAAATACAATTATTATTTAAACTTGGGAGCAATCGTCATCTAGAGACAACATAAAGTGTGTATGTATCCCAAATTGGGAGGCCCTCTAACAACGAATATTTAATCTATTTATGTAGGTGAATTTTGTTTTGATGGCTTAATATTCGTGAAAAATCTTATTTATGTAGCTTTTTTCGTTAGCAAAATATAGTTTTTCGAATTTTACACGCACATTTTCAGAGCTTTGTAAAAAAGTAGGAGTGGCTTTCAGACGATTTCGCTCGTTTTCAGGGGAAACATTTGTAGCTATGAAAAAAATGTTTATGCCAAATTTTGCTCGGATTGGGAGTTTTTTGTTCGACTTATGGCATTAAAAGTATTGTGGCGAATATTATCATCACTATGCCCTTAGTAAATAATCACCATAACAACAAGTAAAGGTGTCTAAGTTTGGGTGTAACCGAACATTATATACTCAGCGTGAGCTTCAATTGTACATTTCATTTCAGATAAATTACTTTTCTACATAACACGTGGCACCGCCCGTTTTAAAAAAAAATGTTCTCCCATTTCCTCTTACAATAAAACTTGATAAGTGAAATATCATTAATTCAAAACTATTTCTTGCTAAGTTATAGCTTATTATTCTAGTCTACGACCCTTTTAAACTTGTTTTATATCTAATTTGTCGTGGTCTTTAACCGATCCGTCCATTTTTACTAGAAATATGTTTCTGCTATAAGGAAAATGTGTGTACACAATTTTATTACGATCGTTAATTTTTCTTCGAGTTATGGCTCCAGAAACTAGAAAATTGCTTAGTCATAAAAGGGGCGGTGCCACACCCATTTTCAAAAATTTTAGTGTTTTCCAATTTAATGTTATAATTCAATTTAAAAGTAAAATTCTAGTGACACAAAGCTCTTTTTCGCTAAGACATAGCTTATTATTTTCGTCTACGACCCTCTTTAAAATCTTTTATATAAAAGTGGGCGTGGTCTTTAACTGATCTCGTCCATTTTTCCTAGAAATATTTCCTGCTATAGGGAAAATTTGTGTACCCAATTTTATTACGATCCGTTAATTTTTCTTCGAGTTATGGCTCCAGAAACATATAAATTGCTTAGTCATAAAAGTGCGGTGCCACGCCCATTTTTTTAAATTTGAAGTTTTTCCTATTTATTGTTATAAATCCACTTGGGAAATGAAATACCATTGATATAAAGCTCTTTTTTGCAAAGATGTAGCTTATTTTATTCGTCCACGACCCTTCTAAAAATCTTTTATATAAAAGTGGGCGTGGTCCTTAACGATTTCGTTAATTTTTCTTCTTCCTTATAGTAAAGGCAACCTCTCTGCCGAATTTTGTTACGATCGGTTTAACGTTTTTGATTTATGATTAATAATATTTGTAAAATTGATTTTATCACAAGTGGGCGGTGCCACGCCCATTTTAAAAAAATTTTTCCAAATTTGTATCAAAGTCTCAATATCAGTCCACACGTCAAATTTCAACATTCTAGGTGTATTATTTACTAAATTAT
This sequence comes from Eurosta solidaginis, assembly GCA_029619165.1. Taxonomy (NCBI): domain Eukaryota; kingdom Metazoa; phylum Arthropoda; class Insecta; order Diptera; family Tephritidae; genus Eurosta; species Eurosta solidaginis. The sequence continues at coordinate 10,402 of JARSSU010006512.1, forward strand.
CAGGTTTTTTGTGTTTTCCAAAATTTTATATATATAAAAAGTGGGTATCGTGCTATCGGACGGACGGACGGACATGGCTCAATCAAATTTTTTTTCGATACTGATGATTTTGATATATGAGTCTAATCTCGATTCCTTATACCTGTACAACCAACCGTTATCCAATCAAAGTTAATATACTCTGTGCGCTAAAGCACGCTGAGTGTAAAAACAGAAAGCGGCCACACTTATATACAAGGCAACTGAGAATATTTCATACACATTACCATATATATACATATATGTAGCCAGCAGCTAAGAGCATAAGTTGTTACTCACACATATGGCTAGAAGAAAACATGAACTACAGACATACATGTATAAAGCAAAATAACCAAACATGAGATACAACTGTTCTAGAAGGCATGCACGTGAAACGTCTAGACCTCATGGGCGAATGGGTGAACGAGGTAACCGAGATTATAAAAGCAGCGCAAGCTAAGGGATTAGTAATCAGTTTGATTCAAAAACGCTATAAGTGAAGTAAAATTGTAAAGTCCTACTCCCAAAGTAGTATTGCAGAGTTATTTATTCGACAGTTCAGCGATTCGAACGTTAGCAGAAGGTGTATAATTATCAGGAATTTCCCAGAATTCTTTACAGTATTTGGAAGCGTAGTCAAAAAAAGACGCAGGTCACGCCCATTTTCAAACTTTCGTTTAAAATTTTTTTCTGAGCTCAACCAGTTTTCCCAGTCAAATGTAGTTAAATACCATAGAGTTATTGCAAACTTTGTTACGGTTAGACCTTTAAGAAAAGTGGGCGTGATGTTTAACCGATATTGATTATCTCCACGCAGTCTATATAATTTGACAAGGATACTGTCTTTGCCAAATTTCAATGTATATCTTTAACGGTTTTGATTTACTGCTGTAAACTAAAATTTTCTTCTTCTTATGTGGGGCGTGCCACGCCCTTATTCTTAAATTTTTTGCATTTATGTTTTCCGCCATAAAACCCATCCACATACCAAATTTCATTAGCTTAGCGGTATTCGTTTTTCAATTATCTCATTTTTTCCACTTTTCTAAATTTTCGATATCGAAAAAGTAGGCGTGGTTATCGTCCAATATCGCTCATTTTCAATACCAATCAATTCTGGGTTCAGATAAGCCCATATACCGAGGACGAACGCGACGTATATTTTTGTTCGATACTGATAATTTTGATGTATGGATGTCTATATCTATCTCGATTCCTTTATACCTGCACAACCAACCGTTATCCAATCAGAGTTAATATACTCGTTGCAAAGCACGCTGAATATAATAAAACGAATTCAGATTTAATTAATTATTTACATTCCTTAGTTATGTAGATACATATTTATTAAGTTTATTGAGTGATACACACTGAAAGAAAAATACTGGTAAAATCAACCGAAATATGGTCAATTCAACCGAAATTTCTGTCAATTTTTATCCATCGCAACAAGTTGACCGTTTCAGTAGTCAAATTAACAAAAAAAGTTGTTGCGACAGCTTTGTACGAAAGTACCTATGTTGCGGCATTTGCAAGGCAGATGAGTTTTCACTGAGATCTTTTCATGGCAGAAATACACTCGGAGTGCTTTCCGAACAATGCCGAGGGGCGACCCCGCTTCGAAAATTTTCTTCTAATTGAAAAACCTTATTTTTAAAAATTTTTATGTTGCTTTGCCGAGGGGTGAACCCAGGGTCTTCGGTGTTGTAGGCGGAGCACGCTACCATCACACCACGGCGGCCGCCATATACATACGTAAATATGTGCATACATATAGTACACAGCATATATAAGTACAAAGTAGAGAGCGCAGTGAGCGTAAAATTCTCTTTGAAATTTGCTCATGTATTGACTGTTGATCGCTGTTGAAATGACCAGTGAGATCAGTTGTGTTAACAAAAAATCAGTTAGATTGATTAGGAATCTGTCAATTTTACAGAATTTTGTTAACTTAAGAGCGACAATTTTCTTTCTGTTGAAATGACTAAACTAATTTGTTCGCTTGACAACGAACTCGGTCGAATTAACCATAATTCGATCAATTTCACCGAATCTCCGTTAAGTCAAGAACAACAGACCGATTTGTTGATTTTACTAGCACCATTTCTTTCAGTGTAAAAATGCTCATATTGTACCAATTAACAGTGAAGTTTACAAAACATGTTTTTGTATGTTTTCAAAAGTTTTCATTTAATGCTCGTTATTGTTTCCCGTTCGATGCACTTTCTTTGGTAAATGTTTAATTTTCCCAGCAAATTTCATAATTTTATCAAATAAATAGTAGCTCATTTCATGATTTGCTGCATACTTGCAAATGGGAATTTCCTTGATTACCACGTCTCTACGGCATTTGTTTTTTTTGTAAGTATGTATGTAATTTAGTATATTCCCACATTTAGTTCAATGAATTGAGGGCATTTAAAGCTTTGAGTAGGAAAAATATAAAAAAAATTTACAAATTCTATCCAAGAAATCGATGGCTTCATGAGCAAACGTCTAAGTCAAGGCAGATGAGTTTTCACTGAGAAGCTTTTCAAAGCAGAATACACTCGGAGTGCTTGCCAAAACTGCGAGGGGCACCCAATTTAGAAAAATTTTCTTCTATTTGGAAAAACTGGTTTCTAAAATTTTTGATGTTGCTTTGCCTGGGGCATGAACCCAGGATCTTGGTGTGGTAGGCGGAGTACGCTACCATCACACACCACGGCGGCCGCCATGGGTATTATAACTTTCATTATATCATAAAGGAATCGAGATAGATATAGATACCTTACAACAAAATTATCAGCATCGAACCTGAGCGAAATTTAGTACACTGGCTTATCTGTCTCCAAAATAGAGTGATATAGAAAATAGGCGGAATCGAACTGCAACCGGTTCGATATCGAAAATTTCGAAAAATGAAAAAATGTCGATTATTCATTATTCATGGTGCTACCCACATTTAGAAGAAGAAAATTTAAAAGTACATGAAGTTATCATGTTGAAATTTGGCACGCAGTTTGTTCTTGCTATATATGTATATACACTTAAAAAACGTCGATGCCGAACATTTAGAACCACTATATCTATGTTATCACTAAGGCTCACCTATCAATGGACATTGGGTTTTGACAGGGCACTGTCTCATGGGCATCCATGCGGTACGTCTCAATATACTTGAAACTCCATCCTGCTGCAGCTGTATGGAGGATAATGAGGTGGAATAACCAAATCACTTTATGTTTAGTTGCCCAGCTTTTGTCAGAACTAGGCGAAGGTACTTCGGTCGATCTATTTATCCAATTTTATCATTGCTACCCAACGATTCTCTAAGTAGCTATATCTACGTCACCGTTATTTTATTATATGTGGTATCACAAAGGACCTTTCATGTTGTCCAAGTGAACTTCCCTTATCAGGGCTGCTACCACCTAACCTAACCTAACCTATTATCTATGTTATTATCTTAAGAGGGCTTACAATATATTATATATAAATTCTATATAACTATGAGGTTGTTCAGGTGGAAGAGGTAGAGGGGCTTTGGAGTGAAAGCGCGAGTGTTAGGGGGAATGAAAGTGCGAGTCAAACAACTATTTAAATTCGCTATATCTCCGTAAATATTTGAAGGGGTATGCAATATTTAGTATATATGTAGATTCTATAAATCGATTCTATATATGGAGTAATTTAGGTGGTAGAGGTAGAGGCCGTGGAAGTGGCAATGGGAGTGAGGGTGGAACAAATGTGTAAATTCGCAATATTTCCGTAATTATTTAAAGCGGGTATCCAATATTTGGAGTATAGATTCCATATGTGAAGTAATTTGAGTAAGAGAGTGGTAATGGGAATGAGAGAGGCAGTGGGAATGAGCTTGGGAGTGAGAGGGAGAATTTTAAGGAGAAGAGAGTGGAGATAAAGACAATAAAGAGAGGACCGGAATTAGAAGGAGAATCGGAAGGAACAGCAGCGCCCGTTGCCATGTAAGGCCAATGTCACTTTCCGCTCCGGCTTGGTATCGGGAAGGTTTCGTTCAAGCATAGCCGGATAAAACTCCTTGTTTGCAAAAAATTCAATCAAGTCAGTTATGTACATAATTTTAGCCTGATGGTCTCAAAAAATAGTACAAGGTTTTTTGCGAAATTGTCTAAGTAGTTATACAATTGCACCCCGTATGTATGTCTCTTTGTATTGTTTACGACCACATGACTGGCGGTAAACAACGACTCTTTCACATTAAATGTTATGAATGAAACATTGGTAATTCACAAAAATATTTTTTTAAAGCCACAAATGTTTATTTTTTACGCAATACAAAAGATGTTCAAAATTTTCCGCCAATGACAATTCTGATCAACTTAAAGTTAAAACAACTGCCATCTGAATATTTGTGCTTGTTTGTGTACTTGAAATAATAAAATATGCAAAACAACTTAAGTAGACTGTGATGCGTGTTAACCTTCAACAATTGAAAGTGAAACGGGAGAAGTGCAAACACTTAAATTAAATAAAGGCTTTATATTCTTTGAAAAGGTTCTATGATGTTTTTCGTAGAATATTATTTTTAAATTTTTCGTAAACAAAAATAAAGTTTAAATAACAATAACAATATGCGCATATACGAAATTGCTTCCACCACAAATGGCGGAATCAAGAAGAGATGAGCGCCGGAAATCAGCTGATTGGTGCATTTTTAATAGGATTTTACACTTCAACTTCCAGCGCTGTACGATTTTGACATTAGTCCAACAATTTACAAAACAAAGTACATGGAATTTGTATTTACATTTATATGTATGTATGTCACCGTGCTGCCACCTTGTGTAGTTCCGCCATGCCTCCTCTTTGCCCACTGGACAAAGCAGATTAATTGCTGACGATGTGTTGATGATGTTGTTGGGGGCGCTAACGTCCTGATTCTTAAAATTAATTTAAACAGTAAAAGTGTTTGATATCTTATGTTTGTAATGATAAATATTTATTTAACCTGATTAACCACAATAATGTCAGGGGGTCAATGAAATGATGTTTAATTGAGCCCTTAAAACAAATGACAGTAAGCCAAAGTCCGGCATATAACGGTATCTTCGCGCATTGTTTTGACCGAATTTGCGTCAGGACATTTTTATTTACAAAAGTAATGAAAATAATAAAAACAAATTTATGATGCTCATGTGAGATAGAACTGGAATTAATGCACATTTTGTAAAGAAAAAGAATTTAATAAGCCAACCGTTTACTTCGGTTCTTGAATAAATCAAGTTGTATGTACAAAACAAAATTAACAAAAACAAAAGCTAAAACATTATGAAGCGCAGATGTAGCTATATGTATGTATATCTTTCTTTGATTTAGGGTGCAATACTTATAAAATAAAATAAATCTAAGGCGCGATAACCTCCGAAGAGATCTAAGGCCGAGCTTCTCTTCCAATTTGCGTCGTGCTCCTCTTGATTTTCCCTACAAATTGGCCGGACGGGACCTACATGTTTTATGCCGACTTCGAACTGCATCTGCAAGGCAGATGAGCTTTCACTGAGAGCTTTTCATGGCAGAAATACAACCCGAGCGCTCGCCAAACACTGCCGGGGGCGACCCCGCTTAGAAAAGTTTTCTTCTAATTGAAAAACCTTATTTCTAAAATTTTGATGTTGCTTTGCCCGGGGTGTGAACCCAGGGCATACGGTGTGGTAGGCGGAGCACGCTACCATCACACCACAGTGGCCGCAATACTTATAAGGGTTGTTCTTTAAAACCAAGTGAACGATTCTATTAGCCCACGCCTACAAACAGTAATACCATGGTTAAAGACACATCATATAAACTTTGTCCCAATTGCCCAATTCCCCAAAGTTAAAGAGTGTAGCACTTTAGACCCATGGTTCAATACAATATTATGGATACATTCAGTAAACGTGAGGTCTTTATGGACCGGCAAGTTTACACTTTGTTCCGATGGACCTTTTGATGGGAATCCAGATTGTAAGTGTGGGAACAATGTTTATATTTACGTTAATTCGAGCGCATAATACCAAATAAGTAATAAGTTGATGGAAATGAATAAAATCAGAAAATCAAAGTTGAAGAGTGAATATTGTATAGGAGGAAGCAAAGTAGCATATTTATGATGACGATACTACGATGGTGCTGGCGGTGCTTATGGTTAAACGTCAGGAAAAAGAAAGGAGGGGAGAGGACAGAATAGGAGATTAGAGGAGTGGAGAGGATGCGAGTGTAGAGGAGAGAAGAGAAGAGGAGATGAGAGGAGGGGAGAGAAGAGAAGAGTAGAGAAGAGAAGAGAAGAGAAGAGAAGAGAAGAGAAGAAGAGAAGAGAAGAGAAGAGAAGAGAAAGAGAAGAGAAGAGAAAAGAGAAGAGAAGAGAAGAGAAAAGAAGAGAAGAGAAGAGGAGAGAAGAGAAGAGAAGGGAAGGGAAGAGAAGAGAAGAAAAGAGAAGAGGAAAGCAGAGAAGAGAAAATAAGAGAAGAGAATCGAAGGGAAGAGAAGAGCAGAGAAGGGAAGAGAAGAGAAGAGAAAGACCACTAATTACAATTCAAAGCGAATTAAAACGCAGCGGGTACGCTGGCTAGGTCATGTTATGCGAATGGGGATCTCTATTTTGTATTGACTGTAATGAATATATAATACTAATCTACATAGTAGTTTCTTATCACAAAACGATTTTTACAAATTTTTTATTTTCTTGCTTTTTTACGTTATCACTACCACCTCCCCTAGAACGTAGAAAACAAGAAAAATTTAAAATTAGTAAAAAGCGGTTTTGTGATAAGAAACTACTATGTAGATTAGTATTATATATTTCATTACAATCAATACAAAATAAAGCCCCTCCCTCCCTGGAACGCGCATGATTTAGGTATAATCAAAGTCAAAAATAGTAGTTAAAATTTGACTTTAATGCAAACAATTTTATAATATCTATCAAGTTTTGACTTTAATTTACAAAATAACAACCGTTACGATCTTCAGCTAGCAATGATGTCCCAGAATAATTTACTCGCCTTAATACAGATATCAATGCGCATAGCAATAAAATTCCTTTTGTTTACCTACGTACAAAGTGCGCTGCGGAGACACACGCCTCTAAAGGCTTATCAGTGACTTTATGGCGTCGTCATTGAAACGCCATAATGGCGCATTTTATCACGTTACGTTTCATTTATTTGCAATCGGCAAAAACCGCAGTCAGTTAAATGATAGTCTTTTGTAGGCGACCCTTTAGGTAAACGGGGCCGCACGATCGTATTGCCATCAGCATACCACAGCAGAACATATGGCATTCACACCTTTATTGTTGCGAAATTAAGTACAAAGACTACTTTTACTTTTTATATAAACAGTCTACCAGATCTGACAGCGCACTGCAGACATAGTCGTTAAGTTTACTTAGGTGCTTTTAAACTTGTACAGCCTGCCAGCCATAATCATCCATTAGCTAATATCAATCTGTGTACCCACAAAAACCCACGAAGCATACTCAACTCGGCTATGGACAAATTTTTTCTTGAATGCTCGCTTTTAACCATAATGTTCTCAATTTCATAAAATATAGAACCTGGTTTACCAAGAACGATAACTCGAATAACGTCTGAGCTGTGAATATTTCGATCTTAATTTTCTTCATTTTTCTCTTCATTTGTTTCCCTCTCATTCCCTTTTCCTCTTTTCCCTATCCACTTCTCTCTTCTTTTGCTTTCGCTTTCATTATCTTTTAATATTCATCTTCTTGCTTATGTATTTCTATTCCTCTTGTTTCTCATTCACCGCTAATTCTCTCTATTACCTTCCCTTTCTTCACACTTCCTCGTGGCCTGGGACCACTCATTTTCAAAATCACGACTCACTTTTCAATATCACAAATTGCAAGGGTTGAAAGAATTTCAGATTTTTTTTCGTGTAGGAAAGATATTTGTTGACCTTCAAAAAAAGGACTATTATAGCCGTCCTACCGCCTATTGTCTCCGCAGAGCACTACACGGACAGTTTCTTTAGTAGAGCTACAAAGGACAAAAATGATTTGATTTGATTGAAAAAAAAATTTTCGTTTGATTGTAAAAAGTTCATTAATTTGAAAAAGTATCATTTGATCTGAGGAGAGTTTAATTTGATTTAAAAAAAGTTTAATTGGATTTGAAAAAAGTTTCATTTGTTTTCAAAAAGTGTTTTTTTAACTTCAAGAAGTTTTGTATGATTTAAAAAAGTTTAATTTCTTTTGAAAAAGTTGAATTTTATCTGAAAATTTTTCATTGATTTGAAAATAGTTTTTGTTTTTATTTGAAGAAACTTTAATTTGATTTGAAAAAAGTTTAATTGGACTTGAAAAAAGTTTCATTTGATTTCAAAGTTTTTTTACCTTCAAAAAATTTTATATGATTTAAAAAGTTTAATTTCTTTTGAAAAAGTTGAATTTTATTTGAAAAATTTTCATTTGATTTGAAAAATAGTTTTTGTTTTTATTTGAAGAAACTTTAACTTGATTTGAAAAAGTTTAATATCACTTAAAAAAAAATCTTGAGAAAGTTTCATTTTTCTGAAAAAGTATTATTTTATTTGAAAATAGTATTATTTGACGTGAAAAGTTTCATTTGACTTAAAATAGGTTGTGTGATTTAATTCCATATGTGTGTGGTCTTATATAGGAAAAAGTTCCTATTGGAACTATTCCCAAACACTATAAAAGCATCAGTTAAATAATTTAACACCTATAGTGCTTATCTACCTGTTCTTACGAAATACTCAACATTGCAGCGGAGAGAGAAAAAAAAACAACGACAAAACAATGACACGACTGGGACGAACACATGACAATATTAATAACAAATAAAAACGTGTCAACGCATGCTTTTTTCCAAACCACAGCATTTATTGAGTAAGAGAGCTTCTCATAGATATTTACATATGTATGTGTGTAGGCAGCCGCTCAATGGCACTCATATCACCTGTTGCTCATGAATACTTTGACACTCTTTGGAGGTCGTGAAAAATCTACATAACCAAAAGCTCGAGCTAACTGAGCGTAGTTTTAAAATTGTCAAAGAAAATTGTATTTGTTTTTAATAAACTCTCACATCAAAGCTTTTCAATGAATGTCTTTTTGAGTAATTTCTTGAGAGCTAGAGTCTTGCAACTTGTAACGCACATCGGAGCACGATGACAACATGAGGTAAACAAGTTGCTAGGTGGATCAGGGATCGTTAAAATTCAAAAACGTCGTCCGAACTTGAAAATTTACATTCGAGTTTTAAGGAACTTCCCCATAGCTCAAAGATCTTAAACTTGAACGAAGTTAAAGCTTTATTAGGTTGTAATATTTAGGATAAAAGAGTTTACTAGATGGGATAGGGATCGAAGGATTTAGAGATTAGAAATCCACCTACAAAATGTGGAATCTTGCGAATGTCATTTGAGTAACTTACCGTTAAGTAAAGGGAAACAAACTTTCGCTTGGTGGTCCACGCATCGCGAAAATTCAACAAATCTTCCAAATTTAGAAATTTTGCTTTCAAGTTTTAAGGAACTTTCTGATAACTCGGAGATCTGAATCTATGAACGAAGATTTAAGCTTTATTGCAAAAAAGGAGAAAATAACAAGTAAGTCTAAGTTCGGGTGAAACCGAACATTACATACCCAGATATACACTTGAAATGCTGTTGTTGTTTATGTTTGTGTGCTTAATAGTGTTACAAGTCTGCGCAATAATACTGTAACGAATTTTGGGAATTCTGCTTATTTGCAACCTTCTGCTAAAGTTCGAATCGCTAAACTGTTGAATGAATAACTCCAATATTCAATAATGCCTTTATTAGACTACTTTGAGTGCACTTCACAATAACACTTATACTTCACAACTAATTGCGTGTTTAAATCAAACTGTTTACTGTTCAACTTGCTCTGCTTTTATACTCTCTGTTGCCTTCTTCGCATATTACTCCAATGTCTAGACGTTTCTCAGTCTAGAACCTTCTACTTGGTTACCGCTACATTGTGGATAAGAAAAGTGTGATAACTTCTGCATAGACATTAAAATTACAAAAGAATGGATCACCTGATTTGTAATTTACATCGCTGTCTCATTCTGTATCTCTTTCTATCACTCGCTGAAGATAGTCGATCCTATGCGCCGCCATATTGGAAACTCTGTCAAACGCTCAAAAATAGCCATATTGAACATCCTGTCAGGCAGTTGGTGGATAAGATATCACACTTGTTTTATTCACAATGACCAGCTATACGCGTTTGTATTTGTATTTTATAGTCTCTCGCATAAGCATATGCGTGTGTATATGTGAGTACTACTTCGGCTGATGATTGTATATGTTTATGAGTATCTCTCCGTTGCCTTGTATGTGTGTGTGAATATGATGATTGATTTGTTTACGTACATACTGCTTAGTATCGGCTTAGTGGTGGTAGTATCGCTTAGTGATACTAATATTCGTCACAATACATATACATATAGTTCTATTCTGAACTAATTTTTCTTCGAGTTATGGCTTGCGAAACATAGAAAATTGCCTAGTCATAAAAAGGGAAGTGCCACGCCCATTTTTAAAATTTGAAGTTTTCCTATTTATTGTTATGAATCCACTTGGGAAATGAAATACCATTGATATAAAGCTCTTTTTCCAAATTTTTATCAAGAGTCTCAATATCAGTCCACGCGTCAAATTTCAACATTATAGGTGTATTTTTACTAAATAATCAGGTTTTTTGTGTTTTCCAAAATGTTATATATATAAAAGGTGGGCGTGGTTATCATCCGATTTCGCTCATTTTCAATGCCAATCTATTCTGGGTTCAGATAAGCTCGTGCCTCAAATTTGAGGAATTATCTCAATATTTACTCAAGTTATCATGTTAACGGTCAGACGGATGGACGGACGGACATGGCTCAATCACATTTGTTTCGATACTGATGATTTTGATATATGGAAGTCTATATCTATCTCGATTCCTTTATACCTGTACAACCAACCGTTATCCAATCAAAGTTATAGTACACTGTGTACAAGTACAGCTGGGTATAAAAAGAACATAAAAATGTTTAAGTACTTCCTTTATATAAATTGACCAGAAGAAACACCGCACACTGCCGGACTTTGGTAAAGATTAAATCAAAAGTCTGTTTATTGCACTCCACCTTTATATTTTGGTTCCTTATACAATTTCGATATCAAAGTTCCAACAAAGTTATGTCTTTGTTTAAAGAAACATTTTTCGTTGCTACTGGTCTATTTATATAAAGGAAGTAACTAAGTTTTTATATTCTTTATATTTTCAAAAATATTTTGTATGTTCTTTTGCATAGCAGATTGTATGCTTCACTAGCTACGCCCCTGGCGCTAATTAAATTCAACAGAACAGAGAGACCTCTTGGAAAATAACCCAAATAAGTTGGCAAACAAAGTCGCACCTGTTTTGAGTTAAAGCTTAAAACAAAACACCTCTGAGAAAAGAAATAATAACAAATATGCATTTGCGCTGACGAGAATAATAAAATATATCAAAACAAAAATCAGCTGAATAAATTTCTTTCTAAAGAGCGGGTTAATAAAAACACAAATAAAAGAAAAACAAAATAAAACTATCGAGCAAAACAAAGTTACAAGATGAGTGGGGCATATGACAAAACGATGATAAGAATTTAAGAAGTCAGTTTAGGTAATATTCCCAGAGCAATGCAAATAGTCGCACAAGCTGAGTAAAGGCAATTGAACGATTTGTTTCGCGAATTTGTGTTTCTGGCATAATACGTTTATATGAATCTAGGAAAATATTCCAGTGCATTGAACGAATCAAAGTTCAGTGTAAGAAACTCATTAAACCCAATGCACTTCTAGAATCCTGTTTTATAAGCAAACCGATGTAAAAAACAAAGTAGTGGGTCGTACCCTATGGCAGAGGTCAAACGTAGTATATTATACACTGCGCTGCAAACGATTTACTATTTTGTAAATTACATGTTGTTACATACAAACATATGTTTCTGCATGTGTACGCTGAATTTAATTGGGCTTACAACCGTCACTTAAGTCACGAGCTAAGGCCAAGTCTGGCGCGTCGCGTCGTAAGTGAGTAGCCGTCAATCGCGTGCTGATCTCGTGTGGTTTTTCCCCACAATATAAAATTAAAAAACACATTTTTTTATTGTTTATTTTGTTTTTACACAAACTGGTATTCTATGGAATTTTTAATAAAGCGCAATGGAAATCTTTCAAAGTTGCCGCATCCAATGTAGACAATAATTAATTGTTTACTCTTAATGTTCGGATCGAATAAATGGATTTTATTTTGTTTTGTTTTGTTTTCGCGTCTCACCCAATTAGCGGTACAGCTTTTTAAAATCTGATTGTCTGTGAAAAGGTTCAAAGGGTTTATAGAACTTTATTAGTTGCGTATTGAGTATGAATGAATGAATGTTTATCAATAGTAAATTTTTTAGGAAAAACCAACTATAAGCGACCACCTATACAACTACCACCACTCCCTTTCAAAACTCTCATTAATACCTTTAATTTGATACCCATATCGTACAAACAAATTCTAGGGTCACCCCTGGCCCACCTTTATGGCGATATCTCGAAACGGCGTCCACCTATGGAACTAAGGATCACTCCTTTAAAATACTCATTAACACCTTTCTTTTGATACCCATATCGTGCAAACAAATTCTAGAGTCAACCCTGATCCACCTTTATGGCGATATCCCTAAATGGCGTCCACCTATAAAACTATGGCCCACTCCCTCACAAAATACTCTTTAGTGCCTTTCATTTGATAGACATGTCATACAAACACATGCCAGGGTTTCCCTCGGTTCATTTTCCTACATGACTATTTTCCCTTATGTTGTCACCATAGCTCTCAACTGAGTATGTAATGTTCGGTTACACCCGAACTAACCTTCCTTACTTGTTTAGTATCACTCCTTGAATGGTAACCCCACAGCCAAATATAGAACATGCCATTATAAGTTTTGGTCTTGATTGGCGGCGATTAAGATGTGGATTATTACCTATACCGTTATCGCTATCCCTTACTCATCCTCTCCAGCTCGATCTCATCTCAATCCCCATCTATATCTCAATATCCGTCTGCATCTCCATCCCCATCTCCATCTTCTCCCCAGCCCATCTCAATCTCCATCTACCTCTGACTCTCCCTCTTTCTTTCGCACTATCCCTATCCCTCTGTCTATCCCTATCCTTACTACTACGATTCAAACAGTTGTAATAAGCTAAGTAGTATGTCGTATTCTGTGGCAAAGGTCAAACGTAGTATATTATACACTCCACTGCAAACGACTTACTATTTTCTAAATTACATGCCCTTACATACATGCAAACATACATATTTACATGTACTTATTTAATTCGGCTTAAACTCGTCAACAGTGACGCTGCTTGTCGTAAGAGGGAAGGCACCAATCGCTTGCGGATCAAGTCTTACTTGCTTTCCTCATACTATAAAATTGCAAGAGCGAAATAAAAAAAAATTAGTTTTTTGTCATTTACATAAACTGGTTTTAGTGGAGGTTTTAATAAAGTGGAAATCTTTACCTCACTCTCCTTCCGCCTCTCCCTCATTCTCTCCCTCCCCCTGTCCCTCCTACTTACTCTATTCCTATCTTTGTCCCTTTCCCTGCCCGTCCGCTTTCCTTATACCCATCTCCCTCCCTATCTCCATCTTCGTTTTCGCTATTTTCGTCCTTCCGCTTATTGTTCGTCCCACTCTATAATTTTTTATTTGTTATTACGAATATTTTACGCAAACATATTTTGAGCGGCCCGATAAGGCGTTTAAGGGCGCTTGACTTAACACATTGCGTTTAAAGCGGGCATGGCTCAGGCTTCTTGGTATCACCATCATAAGTAATTGGCAGCTAAGCCATTTTGGCCGTTTCGTAACAAAACATGACATCTATACCTGTTTTCTAATAACTGACCCCAACTGCATCCAAAGAGGTCAAGTCTTCCTCCATCTAAACGGCGGTGTCGATTGAAATACTTTTTATCTTCATATCTGCGTAAAGCTCATACTCTTCTGGATATCAGCGCCGGAAAATTTTGCCTAACACCCTGCCATATTTTCCAAAAACAAATCTACGATTTTTTTTATCTTGCAATGGTGAGTTTTATTTTCAAGTCCCCATCCAAATTTCACATTGCATACAGCAAAAACGGTCTGTCTACTGAATTTTAATATTTTGTATGTAACGTAACTTGAACTTTGCTTTGAGCAATTACAGTTACAGAAACTAGACTTCCCGGCACTTTCCGACGACAACAGGCAAACTGTTTCTATGGTATATCACGGTTTGCCGATCATTGTCTATAATCAAGCTAAGTGCGCTTATACGATGCCCACACGGCACCTCTTATTTAATTGAATTGCAATGGCACACCAAAACTATCATTCTTTGCTAAGCTTCGACCTAAGTGCAGAGCTACATCAGGTTAGGTTAGCCTGAAATGGCAGGTGCGTGAGGACCTCACATAGACTGAATGAGTCCAAAGGGTTGTTTAACAACCAAATTGAAAAACCCTATAAAAATCCAGGACCGATGTTATAAAATTATTCCGTCGTCTTCGCATATCTTTCTAGAGCCTATGATACTTGCTGCTCCTATATCTGATAGATGTATTACTCTTAATAGCCGGAGTCTTGGCGTATGTTCCATTGTTTTTTCCTCTAACCTGCATTGTCTAAAGCTTCACTGACCAGGCATGTGACGCCAGATGGTAGTGTCCAGTCCGAATATCCGTCATGAGCGTATAGTACTCTAACATTGTAAGATCTACACATGATCTTCGACACTTTACTACCCCGCGCTCGGGCCCACGCTCTTCACGCTTGGTCTATCATATGCAACTCTCGCCTTCTCCTTGTCTCGCCCAATCTAACTGGGTCACCACGGAGAAAGCTTCGAGCGATGCCCTCCTTTAGCCAGCTCATCTGCTTTTTCATTCTCATACGTTCCCATATGCCGTGGGACCCAATACAGATGTTTGCTTCTCTCTATTTCGATTCTCTCCAGGGATCGATAACACTCTTATGAACGGGCTGCATCATGGTCAGCAAATAAAAGAAGAATTTGATGGCATGCTGCTCCCAAATTAGATAGCGAATGAATTACGAAAGTGCATAGTGAATTATTTCGACCCTAAAATGTGGACACTCTTTTACATCAATAAGAGGAAAAACAACAAATGGTAACAAAGTGCAAAATTTAATTGTTTATTGAGTTAATTACGTCGATTTTCAAATAATTGCTATGCGCCTTTATATATTAGCAAATACTTTAACAATCGATATACATCTTATCATTTCATTGTAATCACGAACTTCAATTAGACCCATTCAAAGTCGAATGTCTAACAAAATGCCTATTAAACTGCAATGTTTGGCTTAGAATTTTGCAATTAGAAGTAAACTTTTTCTCAAACATCATCAAAGTTCAAGTTTAAATGTTGCTCTGTCATGCTTATATTTTGCGAATATGATGATAAAGCAAACGTGATTTAAAAATTTGTTGAGTTGTGAATTACACGCATTCGACATATTTTTTACGGTTGACACGCCTTCCCTTACACCTAAACATGGCCTAATCACACAGCAAGCCAATGGGCACTGTCCAACGCTAGAAGCAACATACAACAACCACCACGTTAGGTTCGAGTTCGATGCATGTGGCTCAGGAGAGACTCGCCAGCTATGAGTAATAAATTTATATACAAAATGACATACAGTCAATGTCAAAAGAAAGTGTACACATGTGTAAAGTAACAATATTACCGCTAGGGTTTTCTGGGTGACATAATCGAATATTTTTTTTTAAATGATACTGTCTTATTTAATGAAAAAACAAATGAATCTTACACAAACAGTAGGAAGGCTAAGTTCGGGTGTAACCGAACATTACATACTTAGCTGAGCTTTGGAGACAAAATAAGGGGAAATCACCATGCAGGAAAATGAACCTAGGGTAACCCTGGAATGTGTTTGTATGACATGGATATCAAATGGAAGGCATTAAAGAGTATTTTAAAAGGAAGTGGGCCATAGTTCTATGGGTGGACGCCATTTCGGGATATCGTCATAAAGGTGGACCAGGGGTGACTCTAGAATGCGTTTGTACGATATGGGTATCAAATGAAAGGTGTCAATGATTATTTAAAAGGCAGTGGGCCTTAGTTCTATAGGTGGACGCCTTTTCGAGATATCGCCATACACGTGGACCAGGGTTGACTCTAGAATGTGTTTTTACGATATGGGTATAAAATGAATAGTGTTAATGGGGGTTTTAAAAGGGAGTCGCCCTCAGTTGTGAAGGCGTTTTCGAGATATCGATCAAAATGTGGACCAGGGTGACCCAGAACATCATCTGTCGGGTACCGCTAATTTATTTATATATGTAATACCACGAACAGTATTCCTGCAAAGATTCCAAGGCCTTTGATTTCGTCCTGCAGAACTTTTTCATTTTCCTCTACTTAATATGGTAGGTGTCACACCAATTTTACAAAGTTTCTTCTAAAGTTATATTTTCCGGCAATAAACCAATCCAATTACCATGTTTCATCCCTTTTTTCGTATTTGGTAAAGAATTATGGCATTTTTTTCATTTTTCGAAATTTTCGATATGGAAAAAGTGGGCGTGGTCATAGTCGGATTTCGGCCATTTTTTATACCAAGATAAAGCGAGTTCGGATAAATACGTGAACTAAGTTTAGTAAAGATATATCGATTTTTGCCCAAGTTATCGTGTTAACGGGCGACTGTGTATAAAAACTGGGCGTGGATTCAACCGATTTCGCCCATTTCATAGAAAACAGTTATCGTCATAGAATTCACAAGTATAGGTAAATTTTTTTTCGACTTATGGCATTAAAAGTATTCTAGACAAATTAAATGAAAAAGGGCGGAGCCACGCCAATTTGAAATTTTCTTTTATTTTTGTATTTTGTTGCACCATATCATTACCGGAGTTGAATGTTGACATAATTTACTTATATACTGTAAAGATATTAAATTTTTTGTTAAAATTTGACTTTTAAAATTTTTTTTTAAAGTGGGCGGTGTCGTCATCCGATTTTGCTAATTTTTATTAAGAACACATATAGTAATAGTAGTAACGTTCTTGCCAAATTTTATCATGATATCTTCAACGACTGCCAAATTACAGCTTGCGAAACTTTAAATTACCTTCTTTTAAAAGTGGGTGGTGCCACGACGATTGTCCAAAATTTTACTAATTTTCTATTCTGCGTCACAAGGTCAACCCACCTACCAAGCTTCATCGCTATATCCGTCTTTGGTAATGAATTATCGCATTTTTTCGGTTTTTCGAAATTTTCGATATCGAAAAAGTGGGCGTGGTTATAGTCCGATATCGCTCATTTTAAATAGCGATCTGAGATGAGTGCCCAGGAACCTACATACCAAATTTCATCCAGATACCTCAAAATTTACTCAAGTTATCGTGTTAACGGGACAGACGGACGGACGGACGGACATGGCTCAATCAAATTTATTTTTGATACTGATGATTTTTATATATGGAAGTCTATATCTATCTCGATTCCTTTATACCTATGCAACCAACGGTTATCCAATCAAAGTTAATATACTCTGTGTGCAAAGCTGTTACCTCTGATACACTTTTCTGCCATTCCACCAAAATGGCGGCTATGAACTCATCTTTCTGTTTAGGTTCTCCCATAGATGCTTGATGGGTTGAGGTATATTTACTGCGGAGGTTGATCTAACTGCTTGGGGTGTAATAGAACATTCGTTCTCTGACAACTTTCGCAGTGTGTTCGGGTTCATTGTCCTGCTAAAACATTTTGCAACATCGCCTAAGCCCAAACACCCCCACACCATCACTTGGCAGCTCCATTTTTCACTGTGAATATAACTTTGCGTTTCGAAAAGTGTCTTATATATTGTTCTCCATATTTTTCCTGGCTTTTCTCTTCCCTGGCAACTTAAATTTGCTTTCGTTTTGGCACATGGTTAAAAATACATTCCAAAATAGATGTGTTCATATTCTTTATTCGTTTATATATCCCAATATAAAGCATTTTCAGTGGAACCTGCCAAGTAGACTGTTTGCGTATAATGCCCGACGCATTGTCTTGCACTTACCGCCACACCTGATATTTAAGATTGCGACTAAACACTTCAAATAGTTCATTTAAGTCACCTGCCATCCAAAACTCTTGTCTGTGTAACGGGCTTAACGGTTTCTGTCCTTGCAAACACATGAACCTCAATTTGTACACTTATATACTTTAGACAGTAAACATATGAAGTTTTTCCGGTTTTTCGTCCATACCCTTTTTGTTATAAGAGATTTTATTTTTTCCATTAAACTGGGCAGAATTACATATAATTTTCAAAAAAATATAATGTTGCATGATGTTGCCCGGAAAATCCTTAAGTAGAGCTAATATTAGAAGTGTTTTTTTACACGTATATACATCTACGTTTGCGGGTAAAAAAAAACGCTTATCCTCACTTAGATGTTGTTTAGGAGACCCATCTAGGGGCAGTGGTTAAATAACTAGCTACATAACGGGTTGTGCCGAAAAGCGGAGATACACACCTCTGTTGGTCATAGTGTATAACCTATAGCCGAATCGGTTGTGGTGCATAGTTGACACACACCATTTGTAGAGGTAATACATAGAGGTAGTGTAGAGATGAAACATAGACACACATTTCACTTGCATCTGAGTAGAATGCGTATTGAAATTTAGGAGTACTAATTTTCTGCGCAGCAACTTCAGAAGTGTAGATAAAGTTTAACGCTTAGCAGTCCATAAAAGGTTTAAGCGTATATGTATATAGATGTTAAAGCAACTGAGTAATTGTTGCATTAGTCGTTTGTACACTTTCTTTTGACGCTGACTGTACATTTGTCTGTCAGCTGTTTGTCGTGTGCTCGATATTTATTTAGTCAACTAGCCGGTGAAATAATACATAAGTGCAAATGTTGAATGTTGAAGGCAGAGAAATTAATGTGGATAGGTGGGTTTTGGTTAAAGTTAAATTTTATTTTATTATTAGACTATGCTGCTATGTTTTGAAGATGATTTTGCGCAAAAAGTGAGAAATCAGCTGTTGAAAATGAAATGCTGTAGGAATGCGGTGAAATCAAAGATTTTGTTTAGTCATCATCACATAATCTTTGGAGAATCTACATATTTTAGTACTTGTGTATGTAAATTTAGGATGGTCGCTTGTTATCTGCAAGTCATGCTGTTAGAAACCGTTCCACGGCCTGCAATACGATGGCTGTAAAAGCGACAAAAATACCTAACTGAAGTCTATTCGATATAAAAGCTGCGACCATTGTTTTAAGATAAGGTGAAGTGTTGTGTGTGTGTGTGAAGCATTGCCTAGGTGTGCTAAGCACATATTGGATCATGTTTATTTGCCCTGGTTTAAGTAGATCCGAGGTAGTATGTATAATTGTGTAAAACTGTATATCCGCACATATTACACCATTCGACAAAAATCAAATATATATGTTATAGGAAAATAGTGCGTTGGATTGTGTTTTTTTGTATAAAATATTTAGGTATGTAATTACTGGTATTCTCTGACTTTATAAGGCGATGAATATATTCCACCTTTCTGACACAACTGGGGACATGGATTTGGGTTCTGAAAAGGACGATAGTTTGTATGGGATATATACTATATATACGACCGACCTCTACAATTCAGTTAGATAACAATATATGTAATATACATATGCATTCGGTGAAATTTGAATTAAGCTGCTTAAATGGGGCAGAAATTACGAAAAGCTTCTTATCAGAGCAATTGATTGCATGGGATATATGCGATATATACGACCGATCTCTGCGACTCTTTCAGATGAAAGCATATTGTGAAATTTGTGCTTTTTATCTGATAAATTGTGGAAGATATGACAAAAAAACCTCTTCCGGAAGATGAGTTGTATCAGGGATTTATGGTCCGATCCGATCGGTTCCGACAAATTTCTATTCGGAGACCATAATATACCCGATGACCAAATTTTATCAAGATATCTCGAAAATCGAAGGACTAGTTTGCATTCAAACAGACGAATATACGGACATGGCTAAATAAACTCAGATCGTCATCCTGATCATTTCGGTGTACTTTAGGTGGGCATATCTCTTCTTCCTAAAGAACTTACACTTTAGAGATTCGAGTCAAGCTTAATATACCATTTCATTTTTAGGAAGGGGTTAATGCCACCTATATACATAAGAAGTACACCAATGCGTTCTTTATTGCATTTAAATAAAATGGTTTTTATTAAAAAAAGAAAAACCGGATGGCGTGTTATAAATTTGTTATCGAAGTAATAACGGGTTTTTGTCAATGAGTTATCGGTTTGTTATCGGCGGGTTACGAGCGTACTATACATTTAATATCGAGGAGTTATCTATCGGTTATCAAAATACGAGCGTATTATCCATTTCATATAGAGGAGTTATCTATCTGTTATCGAAATGTTATAAATTTGGAGTCGATAACAAAGGTAATGAATGAATTATTGATTTTTATGGCCCAGTTGCGGGGTTTGTTATCGAAAAGTTATCAATTTACTATCGGAAAATTTTTGATTATCTGTCAAAAATACATCACTTTTTTATCGAAAAACCATCTATAAGTAATCCAACAGTAATCGATTTGTTATTAGAGATTTTGGGTCAGGGTATAATTTTATATTAGTTTTTCCAAAAGGAGCTTTTCGGCCGATAAACAAAAAGACAAAAACTTTCGTTTTTTCTTATTCTCCTACGCGTTTCGATGTTTTTCAATCAAAAATTTATCGATCAACTATCCAAAAGTTATCGATTTGGTTTAAAAAATATATCTTTTTCGTATCGGAGTATTGCCCAACATGTTATTGGCTTGGTATCGGAATTGGGGTGTCTTTCATCGTAAAGTTATCGTTTTCTTATCAAAAATTAAACCATTTTTTACAAAAGTGATTGATTTCAAATAGAAAAGTTATTAATTTTCTATCGATGCTTACCAATTTATTATAAACGTGTTATCAGATTCTTATCGACAATCCATAAAACAGATACTGATAAAACTTCAATATAAAATCAATGACAGAACTTTAAACCGTCGATAACAAGCCGATAACAAACTGATAACTACACGATAGTAAATCGTCTTCGATAAAAGGCCGACAATAAAAAATAACTTGTCGACGAAGCTTTTACAAAAAGGCCGAAATTATTTTTTCTGGTAAAGTTACCTCTATTGTGGTTTAACTTCAACCCCCTGGGGGAAGATGGGATTGCTGGCCAGTGGCGACAAAACGAAGTATATGCTGTCATCAAGCAAAGAGTCAACGCATTTGCGCCTTGGCAACCACGAAACTGTTGGCAGCCATAATTTCGAAATAGTAAGACTTTATTTCCTTGGAAACCAGCATTAACATAAACAACAAATCTAGTTGTGCCAATAAACGCTACTTTGGACTAGGTAGGCAATTGAAAAGTAAAGTCCTCTCTCGGCAAACGAAAATCATGCTCTACAAGTCAGTTGTCGTATCCTGCTATATGGTGCAGAAGCATGAGCCATGCCAACATCAGATGAAACGGCTCTGGGAGTATTCGAAAGATTTACGGACCTCCACCCGACGGCGGTTACCGAAGAAGATTTAATGATGAGCTGAACGAGCTCGACATCAACATAGTCCAGCGAAATGAAACACAGCGGCTACGCTGGCTAGACCATGTTATGCGAATGAAAGATGATGCTTCGACTAAGAAGTATTTCTATCAAAGCCCGCCTATGGAAGCAGAAGAAGAGGGCGGCCCTATTTCGCTGGAAGGACCAGATGGAAGACGATTTATATTCCTTTGGCCTGACCAATTGGCGTCAGTTGGAACAAGGAAGAAGCTACTGGCGCGGCTTGTTGGGCGGCCATAACCGTTTAAACGGTTTAGCGCCAATAAAATAAGTAAGTTTTTTAGGCATATACCTTTATGTTTGCACATCCCAATTCACGTGTACTTTGTTCCCACGCCTACTTTTCCTTTTTTTTTGCTTTGCTAGTAAATATGTTACTCATACGCCACGGCATCCTATCTACCGTGTAAGTTTTGATAAGTAAATTTTTAAATATATTTTATAAAAACTCAGATTAATTTAAAAAACTAAATTTCAATTTAAACAAAATTCCTGTTTCAATCAAAGTATTTAAAATCAGCCCCATCTCCTATGCAGAACAATAATTCAAAATAAATAAACAAATGTAAGGCGCGATAACCTCCGAAGAGATCTAAGGCCGAGCTTCTCTTCCAATTTGCGTCGTGCTCCTCTTGATTTTCCCTACAAATTGGCCGGACAGGACCTACATGTTTTATGCCGATTCCGAACGGCATCTGCAAGGCAGATGAGTATTCACTGAGAGCTTTTCATGGCAGAAATACACCGGGAGCGCTTGCCAAACACTGCTGAGGGGCAACCCCGCTTAGAAAAATTGTATTCTAATTGAAAACCATTATTTCTAAAATGTTGATGTTGCTTTACCTGGAGTGTGAACCCAGGGCATACGCTGTGGTAGGCGGAGCACGCTACCATCACACCACGGTGGCCGCCGAAGAACAATAATTGGGGAATAGGAATTTCGAATTTTCGAAGTCAGCTGTTTTGCGAATTGAAATTTTGTTGCGCATTTCTATTTTTGTTTAAGAAATTGAAAAGTTTAATTATTGCTTGCTATTTGTTTAAAATTTAGAAATCAAAATATAAACTATACACAATATTACATGTATATACATCTACGTTTGCGGGTAAAAAAACGCTTATCATCACTTAGATAAAGTTTAGAAGACCATCTAGCGGCAGTGGTTAAATAACTAGCTACATAACGGTTTGTACCGAATAGCGGAGACACACACCTCTGTTGGCCATAGTGTATAACCTATAACTGAATCGGTTGCGGTGAATAGTGGACACACATGATTTGGAGAGGTAAAACATAGACACACATTTCAGTTGCATCTGAGTATAATGCGTATTGAAATTTGCGAGTAATAATTTTCTGCGCGGCAAATTCAGAAGTGTAGATAGAGTTTAACGCTTAGCGGGCCACATAAAGTTTAAGTGTATATGTATATAGATGTAAAAAAAACACAGCTATTGCATTTCAATGGTATTGACTGAATTTAGTAATGCATTTGTGCGATTGCGATGAATTTGTCTGCTTCCAATAGTAAAAGTAAAAAGTAGGAAAAGCAATTTTCTGGTCGCCAAGCCGAGCGGAATTCTTCTTTTGTCATATGCCAAAATCTATGTAAGCCTTCTTAAAAAGTCCTTGTGGATGGCGGCATCAAATTTACTAAGAGCCTTCCGTTGTTTATATACTTTTCGACTTAAGTAAAGAGTATTGTGGTAGAATATTAATGCATTTTAGCACAAGTTCGTAAAAATTAGTATTTTTTCGTAAAAGAAACAATTTACTTAAACTATTTTCATGCTTTACCGTTAATATAATAAGTGAAAAAACTCCTAAAAAATCACAAAGAAATCTCCCTTTCAATCGCATGCATAATACCTACTTTTCTCCATTCACTGGTTTTCGTATTTTCGAACATTGTTCAGAATAAGACGAAAGGGGATGTAGTGAAAAAACTCGCAAGGAATTTTTGATTTTAAATGCAGTCGCTGGTTAGAAGTGGCGTCGGCATGCCCATGCTATAAAATTATAATTCCCCCTTTTTGGCTTTTTATTTCTCTTTGGCTTCCTTACCGTCTCATAAAGAAAAATATATATTTGTAGCACGGTGTCATACACGCTTTCGACACATGGATAGGTATTTTGCAAAATGTTTTGCGGCTAAGCAAATCCGATCCGATGCCAGAATGAATCAGTGACTTTGTGTCGTAATAATGCACATACAACAACAAAACAAATTAAATCATTAGCTTAAAGCTTATAAGTACATATGTATGTATTTGTATAATGTCGTTTATTTATATTTGTTTTTGCTTTTGCATGTAGATTCTTAATTTCAGTTTATTATTTACTTTTTGATTTTTTCTTGCTTTTAATTTTCAGAAATCGGCCGTTTTGCTGATAGGAATTCAAAATGAGGCGGGTTTTTTTAATACAATATTGACAAACACGATATACAAACGAACATACTTAATTATTAAAACTTTTGCTAGATATTGTTTGTTTTTATATTTTTGGAATTGTCAATAACGATTTTCTGGTTGTTTGTTGTTTGAAAATTGGGTTTTAGTTAAGTTCTGCTTTGCATCTCATTTCTGGCGGCTGAGCAATGTGACGCACGTTTAGTCTACCGTGATAAAAAAAATTGCTATGGGCAATATAAAAAAAAGATTAAAAAGTTTTTTTTTGGCAAAACCCCGAGTTATGAGATGTGAAGTTAAAAAGTTTAAACGAACTGCGGCTAGCCCGGGGAAATACACTCAGCTTGTATACATTTAATGATAATAAAAATGCGTTCGAACATAAAAATGTATAACATATTGTAACGAATTTGCTGCAAATCCTCTTATTTGCAATCCTCTGCTAAGTTCGAATCACTAAACTGTTGAATAAATAACTCCAATATTGAACAATGGAAAAATGGCCTTTATTAAAGTAATTCACAATAACACTTATACTTTGCTACTCGCTGGCTTAATAACCAAACTGATTGATAACTCAAATGAAACTCTACTATTGGCCGCCAGATCGCGTGCTTAATCAAACTGATTGATAGCTCAACTCAAACTGAATTACAGCGCCTCTACATCTGTTGCCTTTTATACCCTTTGGTTTCCTCATTCGCATTTTTCCAGAATGTACTAGCATTGTCCATGAGCTCTCAAACTTCTCAGATATATGCATGTGTTTGCGCATTGACTCTCCGCTGCTCGTATTCGTACATATGTGTAGACGCAATTATTTATTCGTTTATGTAGATACATAAAGATTGAATTATTGATGTGAATGTTTGTAGTTTACAGTCACTCGCGCGCACATAGGCGTATAAGTAAATGCATCTGTGTGTGACATTCGATTTCACTACGTACTGGATCATAAGTTGGATACTGTTTTGCTGTATGTCCAGATTAGGTTGAACTGGCCGGTCCATGAGGACCACATAGACTGCATTAGTCCGTACTGTTGTCAGAAGTTTATTTTAACGACCAAACTGAAAAGCCCTATCAAAAGCCAGGATCTATGTTATAAAATAACTCCGTCCTCTTGGCAAATAGTAGAAGCCTTCTAGGACTTAAGCCGCTTTCTGCTTCTAGATCGGACAGCTGTATCACTCCTAATAGCTGGAGTCTTAGCCTGGCAAGCGCAGGGCACCTGCTCGATCGTTTCATCCTCCAACCCGCACTTCGTACATATGCTATCACTGACCAAGTCTAATTTAAAGGCATGTGACGCCAGAAGGCAGTTGCAGTCAGAATATCCGTCTAAGGTAGAAAGACGTACACATAATCTTCGACACTTTACAGCCCCGCACATGAACACACGCATTTCCTGCTTGGTCAAACATGTGCACTTCTCGCCTTCTCTTAATTTCGCCCAATCTAATTTGGACGTCTACGAAGCAAGCTTCAAGGGATGCGCCCTTTTCAGCTAGTGCTAGCTATGTGAGATTATTGCCTTAATTGGTGCTGGGATGTCAATATAAAAGTTAACACGGTTGCAGTTTAAGCTATTCTCTTCCAGTGTTTCTGCTGCTTTGGTGAAGGCTAATACTTCCGCTTGGAAAACGCTACAGTGATCTGAAAGCTTGTAGGATCTGTTTATTTCCCGATCAGCACAGTATACCGCAGACCCTACTCCTTCCACTACTTTGGAACCATCTGTGCACACATGTATCGCCTCGTTCGCCATTTGAGCACCCTTGCGCCAACCGTCCACCTCTATTGTGTCCTTAAGCTCGCCCTCGAAGCGCAGATAGGGAATCAGGTAGTCTGTTCGTCCTTCAATTGATGACTATACTTCACAGGATATCCAGATTAAGTTCATAAAATCTTCAAGCCTTGCAGAACAGGACTGTTTTATTGGCAGCAAGAACATCTAAACAAATAAAAGCCCAATGGCAGATTCATCCTATTACGCCATGTGCCTATTAAATGAAATAAATGTAAGGCGCGATAGCCTCCGAAGAGATCTAAGGCCAAGCTTCTCTTCCAATTTGCGTCGTGCTCCTCTTGATTTTCCCTACAAATTGGCCGGACGGGACCTACATGTTTTATGCCGACTCCGAGCGGCATCTGCAAGGCAGATGAGTTTTCACTGAGAGCTTTTCATGGCAGAAATACACCCGGAGCGCTTGCCAAACACTGCCGAGGGGCGACCCGCTTAGAAAAATTTTCTTCTAATTGAAAATCTTATTTCTAAAATTTTGATGTTACTTTGCCCGGGTGTGAACCCAGGGCCTACTGTGTGGTAGGCGGAGCATGCTACCATCACACCTAGTAGGTCCCGTCCGGCCAATTTGTAGGAAAAATTAAAAAGGAGCACGACGCAAATTGGAAGAGAAGCTCGGCCTAAAATCTCTTCGAGGTTATCGCGCCTTACATTTATTTTGTTTTTGGAAGGCAATAGAACATGGTGTGGGCAAGTAACTTTATTCCACTTCGAAAGTGCCTTGCAGCTGCCGTTTGAAGTCGACATGTGGCATTCTGTCAATTTACCAAATCTAGAGAGAAAAAGAACGGGATCTCCCTCTTTTCTCAAGCTAAACACGTGTACTTGCAGGTGCCATCACTGGACATTGTGCTATGATCTGACAGCGGCGTATACCAACAAGATCGATATGCTGGACCTGACGACTCGCTACTTTCTTTATGAAGAGGAGCTGATAATTGGATTACTTTTAAGCTCACATGAGAGAAAAGAGAGTCAGTAACAAGTGCTCTTATTATCAGGAACGAATTGATATCGTCGAGTTATCGGTTTATTATCTGCCACCACTTATCGGGTTTTTATTGTTTTCTTATTGGCTTGTAGATTTTAAATTGTCGGGTTGTAGATTTTCAATTTATCGGTATATGTTTCATAACAAACTGATAAGTCGTCGATATGAACTCGGAAACTTTTTGATAAAAAATCGATGAGTTTTCAATGATAACGTTTGCTAAACAAAATTTTGATACTACAAATCGATACATTTTTGTTAACTCTTCTATAAAGAATTGATAAACTACCTATCGGTAGCAAATTTATAACAGTTTGAAAACAAATCTATAACTCGTCTTTACGTAGCCGATAACACACCTATGAACGAACAACATTTAGATAACCCGTGGATGAATGGACAACATGCCCATAACCTCATCGGTAACAAACAGAAAACTTATCGATAACAAAGCACTTTGACAACCAATTGAGACACGCCATTCGGTTTCGGCTTTGACTTCTAATCTTTCCTTTCCTCTCTCCTTCTTTTCTTTTTCCCGTTCCGATCCTCTCCTTACGCCTAGACTACACACTACGCTTACATTCTCTATTCGCCCATACAGCATATCACTTCTCTCACTTCGCTTTTCTTTGATGAGCTCCGATGTCTCTGGTGCCATAAATCAAGTGCCTTTTTTCTGCATCAAAGTTGTAAACTTGAATAGGAAATCAGCGATTGCGGTGTATATGAAAAGACACTCTGGCTGTTGGTTAGAATTAAGCACAAAAGTTTGCAGGTTTCCTCCTCGAAATTATGTACGATTTGATAGGCTTTGATACCTTTCCAGCAAGATGGAAAGTTAATGCATTTTGGAAGGTTTTTCCGTCATGCGTTGACCTAAAATACAAACCGATTTGAGCCATCTTCAGTGTAAGTTTTTTATTCTTACTTCCACAGCACGACCACCTAATTTTGAAATCTTATTAAAAAATGCCGTGCATTACCAGATTGAGCCTTCAATTTTAACTGAATTAGGTCAATAAAGAAATAATAAAAAAAGCTGTCAACCTTAAATGTAAACTTGAGTGTCGCAACAATTCATCAAATCAACGCCTACGTGCGCCGTTTACTACAAGAGCCGCCAATCCATTCATTGCAAATGCACAATAGCCCGCCCACCCGCATAACCCAAAAACACAGAACGGAAACATGTGCGTCCGTAATATATATGTACATAAGATAATACAAACACGTGAATGTTGACCCAAAGTAGTACAAATTTACATTTATGTAATAATGAATAGCAAATATATAGAATTAAATCGGCGGATGAATTAGGGCACTGGAGCAGAATCGGAGTACGATTTCATCAGTTTAGAATAATTTGGAGTAAGAAGGTGAACCATTGCCAATTCAATTCACATCGTAAAGGAATGAATTAAAAAAGTTCACATTCTTTCGCAATTGACAATGTAATTTCTACGAAAATGAAAAACCGATGTTGCAAATTTGATGGTCAAAACAGAATGAGAATTTTTGTGCCCACTTTTTATACTCAGCTGAGCAGAGCTCACAGAGTATATTAGATTTTGTTCGCATAACGGTACCCTGTAACGGCATAAACTAATCGAGATAGATATAGACTTCTACATATCAAAATTATCTGGGCGAAAAAAGAAATTCATTTAGCCATGTCCGTCCGTCCGTAAACACGATAACTTGAGTAAATTTTGAGGTATCTTAATGAAATTTGATATGTAATTTCCTGGGCACTCATCTCAGATCGATATTAAAAATGAACGAAATCGGACTATAACCACGCCCACTTTTCCGATATCGAAAATTTCGAAAAACCGAAAAAGTGCGATAATTCACGGATAAAACGATGAAACTTGGTAGGTGGGTTGACCTTATGACGCAGAATAGAAAATTAGCAAAAGTTTGGACAATGGGTGTGGCAATGCCCACTTTTAAAAGAAAGTAATTTAAAAGTTTTGCAAGCTGTAATTTGGCACTCGTTGAAGATATCATTATGAAATTTGGCAGGAACGTTACTCCTATTACTATATGTGTTCTCAATACGAATTAGCAAAATCGGATGACGAACACGCCCAAAAAAACATTTTTTTTTAGTCAAATTTTAACAAAAATTTAATATCTTTACAGTATATAAGTAAATTATGTCAACATTCAACGCTAGTAATGATATGGTGCAACAAAATACAAAAAGAAAAGAAAATTTCAAAATGGGAGTGGCTCCACCCTTTTTCATTTAATTTGTCTAGAATACTTTTAATGCCATAAGTCGAACAAAAATTTACCAATCCTTGTGAAATTTGGTAAGGGCATAGCTACTATGACGATAACTGTTTATACACAGTCGACCGTCTGTCCTTCCGCTCGGCGGTTAACACGATAACTTGAGCAAAAATCGATATATCTTTACTAAACTTAGATCACGTACTTATCTGAACTCACTTTATCTTGGTATTAAAAATGGGCGAAATGCGACTATAACCACGCCCACTTTTTCGATATCGAAAATTTCGAAAAATGAAAAAATGCCATAATTCCAAATACGAAAGAAGGGATGAAACATGGTGATTGGATTGGTTTTTTGATGCAAAATATAACTTTAGAAAAACTTTGTAAAATGGGTGTGACACCTACC
>JARSSU010006513.1:0-33778 GCA_029619165.1 Eurosta solidaginis
TCTATATCTATCTCGATTAGTTTATGCCGTTACGGAGTACCGTTACGCGAACAAAATTGGTATACTCTGTGAGCCCTGTCCAGCTGAGTATAAAAAAGCACGCTTAGTACAAATTAATGTAAAGACAGAATGTCTCAAATTGTGCGAGGACGTGAAAATATGATAAAACTGAAATTAGCCAAGAGAGCAAATACAACAAACGAGCCCAATAGTTAGGCGATTGTGATTTCAGCCGTTTGGCCGCGGTTCGATCCCCGGTGAAATCTGTTGGAATAAATAAACATTACGAAATTGGCTGACGACAGAATGTCTCAAATTGTGCGAGAGTGTGAAAATGGGATAAAACTGAAATTGGCTAAGAAAGCAAATACAACACAATAACCCAATGGATACGCGATTGTGATTTCAGCAGGTTGATCGCGGTTCGATCCCTGGTGAAAGCTGTTGGAATAAATAAACATTACGAAATGGCCTGACGATTATGATGTGGCGGTTTTCGAACTGGTTTTCGAAATTGAATAAAAATTATTATTTACCGGTGTTAAGCTCATTAATTCTTAAAATTCTTAAGTAAAATTGAACGCACCATTAAATATACAAACATATAACTATATAAACTGAGCACGAGTTTAAAATATACTACACAAACAATCTTCTGCAGTGAAGAGGAGTGGTACAATACCAATATCAAACAAGTAAGGACCGGACTGCCTTCGGCTGTGCCGAAGCCTTCATACCTTTCATTAATGGGGCTGAACAATAATTTTATCCGATTCGTAATCTCCAAATAATCGGCTGTATATGATAAGAAATATATAGTGAACAGATGTTCACACCGAAACCATTTTTAAGATAAATATAAAATAAAATAAGTAAGGACGGGACTGTCTTCGGCTGTGCTGAAGACTTCATACCTTTCCTGAATGGGGCCGAACAACAATCTTATCCCATACGCAACCTCCAAATAATCGGCTGTATAAGATAAAAAAATTTTTTTTTCTTTTATAAGATAAAAATATGTATAGTGAGCAGATGCACGTACCTAAGCGATTTTTAAGATAAATATAAAATAAACAAGTAAGGAAGGCTAAGTTCGGGTGTAACCGAACATTACATACTCAGCTGAGAGCTATGGAGACAAAATAAGGGAAAATCACCATGTAGGAAAATGAACCTAGGGTAACGCTGGAATGTGTTTGTATGACATGTGTCTCAAATGGAAGATATTAAACAGTATTTTAAGAGGGAGTGGGCCATAGTTATATAGGTGGACGCTATTTAGGGATATCGCCATAAAGGTGGACCTGCGCTGACTATAGAATTTGTTTGTACGATATGAGTATCAAATTAAAGGTGTTAATGAGTATTTTAAAATGGCGTGGGCTTAATTCTATATGTGGATGCCTTTTCGAGATATCGCCATTAAGGTGGACCAGGGTCGACTCTAGAATTTGTTTGTACGATATGGGTATCAAACGAAAGGTGTTAATGAGTAAGTTAAAAAGGAGTGGGCCTTAGTTCTTTTGGTGGACGCCTTTTCGAGATATCGCCATAAAGGCGAACCAGGGCTTAGTTCTATAGGTGGACGCCTTTTCGAGATATCGCCATAAAGGTGGACCAGGGGTGAGTCTAGAATTGTTTGTACGATATGGTTATTAAAAGAAAGGTGTTAATGAGTATGTTAAAAGAGAGTGGGCCTTAGTTCTATAGGTGAACGCCTTTTCGAGATATCGCCATAAAGGTGGACCAGGGGTGATTCTAGAATTTGTTTGTACGATATGGGTATCAAATGAAAGGTGTTAATGAGTATTTTAAAAGGGCGTGGGCCTTAGTTCTATAGGTGGACGCCTTTTCGAGATGTCGCCCTAACGGTGGACCAGAAGTGGCCCTAGAACTTCGTTGTACGTTATGGGTATCAAATGAAAGGTGTTAATGCGTATTTTAAAAGGGAGTGGGCCTTAGTTCTAAAGGTGGATGCCTTTTCGAGATATCGCCATAAAGGTGGACCAGGGGTGACTCTAGAATTCGTTTGTACAATATGGGTATCAAACGAAAGGTGTTAATGAGTATTTTAAAAGGGAGTGGGCCTTAGTTCTATGGGTGGAGGCCTTTGTGGTCCAATTTGGTCCATATTTGGAATACAAAATACATACGTGAATAGAGTTGATCAGACAATTAAATAAAAGCGTTGGACTCGTCAAATTTCTATTGATAGTCATATATAAGACCAACTGAACCCTAATCAGGTTATGATACGCCTCACATTTTTAGAAATTTCACGCGCCCAACGCTTTTATTTAATTGTCTGATCAACGCCATAGATTGATGAGGAGTGTGATGACTAGTACCTAGGACCTACCTAATTATTTTGTAGCTTTTAGTACTATTTTTACTTCATGTAAGTATTGTCTTCAATAAAACCGTTTAACTAAAATTTTTTTTAATTATTTTATTTCATATTTGGTATAGAATTATGGCATTTTTTTCGATTTACAAAATTTTCTTTAACGAAAAAGTGGGCGTGGTCATATTCGGATTTCGCCCATTTTTAATACCAAGAAAACGTAAGTTCAGATAGGTACGTGAACTAAGTTTAGTAAAGATATATCCATTTTTGCTCAAGTTATCGTGTTAACGGCCGAGCGGAAGGACATACGGTCGACTGTGTATAAAAACTGGGCGTGGCTTCAACCGATTCCCCCCATTTTCACAGAAAACAGTTACCATCATAGAAGCTATGCAAGGATTGGTAAATTTGTGTTCGACTTATGGCATTAAAACTATTCTAGACAAATTAACTGAAAAAGGGCGGAGCCACGCCCATTTTCAAATTTTCTTTTATTTTTTGTATTTTGCTACACCATATCATTACTGGAGTTGAACGTTGACGTAATTTACTTATATACTGTAAAGATATTCAATTTTTTGTTAAAATTTGAATTAAAAATATTTTTTTTTGCTATTTTTTATTTAGAACACATATAGTAATAGGGGTAACGTTCCTGCCAAATTTCATCATGATATCTTCAAACGACTGCCAAATTACAGCCTGAAAATCTTTTAAATTACCTTCTTTTAAAAGTGGGTGGTAGCACACCCATTGTCCAAAATTTTACTACTTTTCTATTCTGCGCCATAAGGTCAACCCACCAGCCAAGTTTCATCGCTTTATCCGTCTTCGGTAATTAATTATCGCGCTTGTTCGGTTTTTCGATATCGAAAAAGTGGGCGTGGTTATAGTCCGATTTCGTTCATTATACTCAGTTGAGCAGAGCTCACAGAGTATATTAAGTTTGATTGGATAACGGTTGGTTGTACATATATAAAGGAATCGAGATAGATATAGACATATATCAAAATAATCAGGATCGAAAAAAAGTTTGATTGAGCCATGTCCGTCCGTCCGTCCGTCCGTCCGTCCGATAACACGATAACTTGAGTAAATTTTGAGGTATCTTGATGAAATTTGGTATGTAGGTTCCTGAGCACCCATCTCAGATTGCTATTTGAAATGAACGATATCGGACTATAACCACGCCCACTTTTTCGATATCGAAAATTTCGAAAAACCGAAAAATTGCGATAATTCATTACAAAAGAGAGATAAAGCGATGAAACTTGGTAGATGAGTTGAACTTATGACGCAGAATAGAAAATTAGTAAAATTTTGGACAATGGGCGTGGCACCGCCCACTTTTAAAAGAAGGTAATTTAAAAGTTTTGCAAGCTGTAATTTGGCAGTTGTTGAAGATATCATGATGAAATTTGGCAGGAACGTTACTCCTATTACTATATGTACGCTTAATAAAAATTAGCATAATCGGAGAAGGACCACACCCACTTTTAAAAAAAAATTTTTTTAAAGTAAAATTTTAACATAAAATTTTATATCTTTACAGTATATAAGTAAATTATGTCAACATTCAACTCCAGTAATGATATAGTGCAACAAAATACAAAAATAAAAGAAAATTTCAAAATAGGCGTGGCTCCGCCCATTTTCATTTAATTTGTCTAGGATACTTTTAACGCCATAAGTTGAACAAAAATTAACCAATCCTTTTGAAATTTGGTAGGGGCATAGATTTTACGACGTTAACTCTTTTCCGTGAAAATGGGCGAAATCGGTTGATGCCACGCCCAGTTTTTATACACAGTCGTCCATCTGTCCTTCGGCATGGCCGTTAACACGATAACTTGAGCAAAAATCGACATATCTTTAATGAACTTAGTTCACGTGCTTACTTGAACTCACTTTATCTTGGTATGAAAAATGAAAGAAATCCGATTATGACCACGCCCACTTTTTCGATATTGAAAATTACGAAAAATGAAAAAAAATGCCATAATTCTATACCAAATACGAAAAAAGGGATGAAACATGGTAAGGTAATTGGATTGTTTTATTGAAGTGAAATATAACTTTAGAAAAAACTATATAAAATGGTTGTGACACCTACCATATTAAGTAGAAGAAAATGAAAAAGTTCTGCAGGGCGAAATAAAAAACCCTTAAAATCTTGGCAAGTATTACATATATAAATAAATTAGCGGTATCCAACAGATGATGTTCTGGGTCACCCTGGTCCACATTTTGGTCGATATCTGGAAAACGCCTTCACATATACAACTACCACCACTCCCTTTTAAAACTCTCATTAATACCTTTAATTTGCTACCCATATCGTAGAAACTCATTCTAGAGTCACCCCTATAGAACTAAGGCCCACTCCCTTTTAAAATACTCATTAACTCCTTTCGTTTGATACCCATATCGTACAAACATATTCTAAAGTCACCCCTGGTCCACCTTTATGGCGATATCTCGAAAAGGCGAACACCTATAGAACGAAGGCCCACCCCTTTTAAAAATACTCATTAACACCTTTCATTTGATACCCATATCGCACTAACAAAGTCTAGAGTCACCCCTGGTCCACCTTTATTGCGATACCTCGAAAAGGCGTCCACCTATAGAACTAAGGCCCACTCCCTTTTAAAATACTCATTAACTCCATTCGTTTGATACCCATATTGCACAAACGAATTCTAGAGTCACCCCTAGCCCACCTTTATGGCGATACCTCGAAAAGGCGTCCACCTATAGAACTAAGGCCCACTCCCTTTTAAAATACTCATTAACTCCTTTCGTTTGATACCCGTATTGCACAAACGAATTCTAGAGTCACCCCTGGCCCACCTTTATGGCGATATCTCGAAACGGCGTCCACCTATGGAACTAAGGATTACTCCCTTTTAAAATACTCATTAACACCTTTGTTTTAATACCCATATTGTACAAACAAATTCTAGAGTCACACCTGGTCCACCTTTATGGCGATATTTCGAAAATGCGACCACCTATACAACAACCACCACTCCCTTTTAAAACCCTCATTAATACCTTTAATTTGATACCCATATCGTAAAAACACATTCTAGAGTCACCCCTGGTCCACCTTTATGGCGATATTTCGAAACGGCGTCCACCTATAGAACTAAGGCCCACTCCCTTTTAAAATACTCATTAACACCTTTCGTTTGATGCCCATATTGTACAAACAAATTCTAGGGTCATCCCTGGTCCACCTTTATGGCGATATCTCGAAACGGCGCCCACCTATGGGACTAAGGATTACTCCCTTTTAAAATACTTATTAACACCTTTCTTTTGATACCCATATTGAACAAACAAATTCTAGGGTCACCCCATGTCCACCTTTATGGCGATATCTCGAAACGGCGTCCACCTTTGGAACTAAGGAGTACTCCCTTTTAAAATACTCATTAACACTTTTCATTTGATACCCATAAACGCATTCTAGAGTCACCCCTGGTCCATCTTTATGGCGATATCTCGAAAAGGCGACCAACTATACAACAACCACCACTCCCTTTTAAAACCCTCATTAATACCTTTAATTTGATACCGCTATCGTACAAACACATTCTTGAGTCAACCCTGGTCCACCTTTATGGCGATATTTCGAAACGGCATCCACCTATAGAACTAAGGCCCACTCCCTTCTAAAATACTCATTAACACCATTCGTTTGATGCCCATATTGTTCAAACAAATTCTAGGGTCACCCCTGTTCCACCTTTGTGGCGATATCTCGAAACGGCGTCCACCTATGGAACTAATGATTACTCCCTTTTAAAATACTCATTAACACCTTTAATTTGATACCCATATCGTACAAACGCATTCTAGAGTCAACACTGATCCACCTTTATGGCGATATTTCGAAACGGCATCCACCTATAGAACTAAGGCCCACTCCCTTTTAAAATACTCATTAACACCATTCGTTTGATGCCCATATTGTACAAACAAATTCTAGGGTCGCCCCTGGTCCACCTTTGTGGCGATATCTCGAAACGGCGTCCACCTATGGAACTAAGGATTACTCTCTTTTAAAATACTCATTAACACCTTTCATTTGATACCCATATCGTACAAATGCATTATAGTCACCCCTGGTCCACCTTTATGCCGATATCTCGAAAAGGCGACCACCTATACAACAACCAAACTCCCTTCTAAAACCCTCATTAATACCTTTAATTTGATACCCATATCGTACAAACGCATTCTAGAGTCAACCCTGATCCACCTTTATGGCTATATCCCTAAATGGCGTCCACCTATAGAACTATGGCCCACTCCCTCATAAAATACTCTTTAATGCCTTTCGTTTGATACACATGTCATACAAACACATTCCAGGGTTTCCCTCGGTTCATTTTCCTACATAGTTATTTTCCCTTATGTTGTCACCATAGCTCTCAACTGAGTATGTAATGTTCGGTTGCACCCGAACTTAACCTTCCTTACTTGTTTTAAATTTCATTAAGATACCTCAAAATTTACTCAAATAATCGTGTTCACGGACAGACGGACGGATGGACATGGCTAATTGAATTTTATTTTTCGCCCAGATCATTTTGATATATAGAATCTATATCTACCTCGATTAGTTTATGCCCTTACGGAGTACCGTTATGCTTACAAAATTAATATACTCTGTGAGCTCTGCTCAGCTAAGTATAAAAAAGCACGCCTAGTACAAATTAATGTAAAGATAGAAAGTCTCAAATTGTGCGAGAGCGTGAAAATGTGATAAAACTGAAATTAGCCAAGAAAGCAAATACAACACAATAGCCCAATGGTTAGGCGATTGTGATTTCAGCAGTTTGACCGCGGTTCGATCCCCGATGAAACCTGTTGGATTAAATAAACATTGCGAAATTGCCTGACGATAATGATGTAAAGACAGAATGTCTCAAATTGTGCGTGAGCGTGAAAATGGGATAAAACTGAAATTGGCTAAAAAAAACGAATACAACACAATAGCCCAATGGTTACGCGATTGTGATTTCAGCAGTTTGACCGCGGTTCGATCCCTGGTGAAACCTGTTGGAATAAATAAACATAACGAAATGGCCTGACGATTATGACGTGGCGGTTTTCGAAACGGTTTTCGAAATTGAATAACAATTATTATTTACCGGTGTTAAGCTCATTAATTCCTAAAATTCTTAAGTAAAATTGAACACACCATTAAACATACAAACATATAACTATATAAACTGAGCACGAGTTTAAAACATTGTGCACAAACAATCTTCTGCAGTGAAGAGGAGTGGTACAATACCAATAACAACAAGTATGGAAGGCTAAGTTCGGGTGTAGCCGAACATTAAGTCTCAGCTGAGAGCTTTGGAGACAAAAGTGCCTTTTTAATTGTTACTGACAAATGGTAATACTATAAAGTGGAGCAACTTGCCTTTGCTATCTTTCTTCAGCTATCAATTCGTTTTCTTTGAATATTTTTTTTAAATATGAAAACTTTGCTAAATTTGAATGTATTTCTTTATCATATTTTTTTTTAAATCTCCCCTGAAAAATTTTCGAAGCGATCTTAATTATGAGTCCGATAAGAGTCCGAAATTGGAGACCAAGGATAAGGTTTTTTGGAACGATTTTCCTTCATCCTTTGTCAAATAAGGGAAAATCACCATGTAGGAAAATGAAACTAGGGTAATCCTGGATTGTGTTTGTATGACATGGGTATCAAATGAAGGGTTTTAAAGAGTATTTTAAATGGTAGTGGGCCTTAGTTCTATAGGTGGACGACTTTTGGAGATATTGGCATAAAGGTGGACCAGGGGTGACTCTAGAATGTGTTTGTACATATGGGTATCAAATGAATGGTGTTAATGAGTGTTTTAAAAGGGAGTGGGCATTAGTTCTATAGGTGCACGCCTTTTCGAGATCTCGCCATAAACGTTGACCAGAGGTGACTCTAGAATGTGTTTGTACGATATGGGTATCAAACTAAAGGTATTAAAGATGGTTTTAAATGGGAGTGGCCCCTAGTTGTATATGTGAGGGCGTTTTCGAGATATCGATCAAAATGTGGACCAGGGTGACCCAGAACATCGTCTGTCCGGTACCGCTAATTTATTTATATATGTAATACCACGAACAATATTCCTGCCATGATTCCAAGGGCTTTTGATTTCAACCTGCAGAACTTTTTCATTTTCTTCTACTTAATATGGTAGGTGTCACACACATTTTACAAATTTTTTCTAAAGTTATATTTTGCGTCAAAAAACCAATCCAATCACCATGTTTCATCACTTTTTAAACGGTTTTATTAGCTTGACTTGACAGGCAGGCCGCACGGCCGTTGTGAACGTATTTTGTAATTGAAATTTAAGTAACTTCCCGATAAGCTACAAGCTTGAAACTTGGAATATAGTTCAGAACCCGATGACAATGCAATAATAAGAAAAAAACCGCCGCTAGGTGGCGCAAGGATCGAGATATTAACAAAAATCGTATTGTGGTCCGATTTGGCTCACATTTGGAACACATAATACATACAGTAATAGAAAGCGACTTTTGAAAAAAATCGCCGCTAGGTGGCGCGAGGATCGAGATATTCACATAAATCGTATTTGTGGTCCGACTTGGCTCATATTTGGAACACGTAATACATATGTACTAGTGGTGGATAATGACACTATTTTTTGAGTATTAACAGAGTAGCACAGGCACACTT
This sequence comes from Eurosta solidaginis, assembly GCA_029619165.1. NCBI lineage: Eukaryota > Metazoa > Arthropoda > Insecta > Diptera > Tephritidae > Eurosta > Eurosta solidaginis. The sequence continues at coordinate 9,075 of JARSSU010006513.1, forward strand.
TGCAGTGTTAACACATTGTGTTGACACAATTGTGTTATAACTGATTATCAAAAGTCGATATGAGTGTTGGCACAATATCAGAGCATAGTACTGTGTTACTTACCTCTAACGCCACGTTTGACGCCATTTAGAGAAGTAAATCATGGCAACGTTTATCTTCTTTCATACTCCCATATTTAGGGAATCTACGTTTATAACCACAAAAGTTTAAATAGAACATTTTCAACTTTGAGTTTACATTTTGTGCCCACATCTTTAAACGTAATACACAGGCAAGATTATGAGTACAATCAACACACAAGCACAATGGACTATTTTTGTATGAATGTGCACTTACGATCTGAGTTTCATTCTCTGTGCTATAGAAACAGTCAGCTTTGTGCCATTGAGTGTGCCATCGAGAGTGCCACTGTGTATAAATTAATCGATAAGTGTGCGTGTGCGTGCCGCACATTACTGAGTGTTAACACAATAATACAGCACAGTGCTGTGTTACTCAGCCTTAATATGTACAAGAATAAAAAGCGACCTATGAAAAAAATCGCCGCTAGGTGGCGCAAAGATCGAGATATTCAAAAAAATTGTATTTGTGGTCCATTTGGCTAATATTTGGAACACATAATACATGCAAGAATAAAAAGCGACTTATGAAAAAAAATCGCCGCTAGGTGGCGCAAGGATCGAGATATTCACAAAAATCGTATTTGGGGTCCGATTTGATTTGGTCCATATTTGGAACACATAATACATACATGAATAGAAAGCGACCTATGATGCCCGATTTGGCTCATATTTGGAACAAATATTGCATACAGTCCAGTGGAAGTGACATCAAAATATTTTGGAGTTGGAGGAGGGACAAGCATACCTGGCGCAGAGTCGAGTAAAGTCTTTGGAAGGATTATGTATTGAGGACTTAGATTGTAACAAATTGTCAGGAAAGAGTCCTTCTAATAATGAATCACTAAATGAACTAAATAGAATGAGAAATAATTGGCAATTAAATAAAGACCAAAAACGTTAAAATATAATAATTAAAAAAAAATTTAAGTTAAAAGGTTTTATTGAAAACAAAACTTACATGAAGTAATAATAATACTAAAAGCTACAAAATAATTAGGTAGGTCCTAGGTACTAGTCATCACACTCCTCATCAATCTATGGCGTTGATCAGACAATTAAACAAAAGCGTTAAACAGAACCTACCTAATTATTTTGTAGCTTTTAGTATTATTATTACTTCATGTAAGTATTATTTTCAATAAAATCGTTTAACTTAACATTTTTTTAATTATTTTATTTCATATTTGGTATAGAATTATGGAATTTTTTTCATTTTGCAAAATTTTCGATATCGAAAAAGTGGGCTTGGTCATATTCGGATTTCGCCCATTTTTAATACCAAGAAAAAGTAAGTTTCAGATAAGTACGTGAACTAAGTTTAGTAAAGATATATCGATTTTTATCAGCTTATCGTGTTAACGGCCGAGCGGAAGGATAGACAGTCGACTGTGTACAAAAACTGGGCGTGGCTTCAACCGATTTCGCCCATTTTCACAGAAAACAGTTATCATCATAGAATCTATGCAAGGAATGGTAAATTTTTGTTCGATTTATGGCATTAAAAAGTATCCTAGACAAATTAACTTTGAAATTTTCTTTTATTTTTGTATTTTGTTACAGAATTACTGGAGTTGAACGTTGATATAATTTACTTATATACTGTAAAGATATTAAATTTTTTGTTAAAATTTGTCTTAAAAATATTTATTTTAAAAGTGGGCGTGCTCGTCATCCAATTTTACTTATTTTTATTTAGAACACATATAGTAATAGGGGGTAACGTTCCTGCCAAATTTCATCATGATATCTTCAAACGACTGCCAAATTAGAACTTGCAAATCTTTTAAATTACCTTCTTTTAAAGTGGGTGGTACCACACCCATTGTCCAAAATCTTACTACTTTTCTATTCTGTGCTATAAGGTCAACCCACCTACCAAGTTTCATCGCTTTATACGTCTTTGGTAATTAATTATCGCGCTTTTCAGGTTTTCGAAATTTTCGATATAGAAAAAGTGGGCGTGGTTATAATCTGATTTCGTTCATTTTAAATAGTCCAGTGTCCCAGAGTTTACATACCAAATATCATTTAGATACCTCAAAATTTACTCAAGTTATCGTGTTCACGGACAGACGGACGGACGGACGGACGGACGGACATGGGTGATTCTACGCGAGCTTACAGTTTTGTGTCTTTTCGAAATTTGAAATGTATTAAAGCATTTTCTATGAATTAAATTATGTAATTGAGTTAAAATTATGTTTATTTTAAAGTTTCATGTTGAATTTTATTGACTGGGCATCAGTTTTATGAAGTTATAGTTTATAATACCCTACAAACGTCACAACCGTGGCATGTCCACAACCACATTTTTCATAACATTTTAGGTGGTAACGTTTTTAATCTTTAATTACGCGAGTAATAAACTGTCATTATATTAAACACTTGACTTAATCTGCAATATTAAATGTTGTTTTAATGATAAAATTTCTGTTTCCGCTTGTAATTTGATTTTGAAAAGTGTCCACGAGTTTTTGAGTAAAAATTTTTATTCAAATCGTTAGGTTGGTACTGCTTTACTGCACACTGGTTTGTGACATGTGAGTGTGAATTTTGATCAGCAAGTGTCCCTGCATATTTCCATGTTAATGTTTGCAGTCTTAAAATAACTAATATCCATTTTTAAACACTGAATAACTGGAAAAACTGTACGTATCAAAAATCGTGTCACAACCGTGGCACTATATCTTTGTAGTTTTAAGTTAACTACTGTATATTGTACCATTTTTCTTTAAAGTTTGTTGACATAACTTTAAAAATTTTACGGAAAATCTTGCGAGTCATACGACCTTTTTATAGCTTTCATGAAAATGAAATGGTATATTAATTTCGTCACGAAACCCAAAATTGTAAGTCCTTAAAGGAAAAGAGATAGACCCACCATTAAATATACCGAAATAATCAGGTTGAAGAGCTGAGTTGATTTAGCCATTTCCGTCTGTCCGTCTGTTCGTCTATTTGTTTGTATGCAAACTAGTCCCTCAATTTTGAGATATCTTGATAAAAGATAGTGTATTTGGGTGTCCGATTAGACATTTGTCGGAACCGGCCGGATCGGACCCCTATAGCATATATCCTCCATACAACCGATTTTTCAGAAAAAGAGGATTTTTGTAATATCTTACTCAATTTAACAGATTGAAGCTTCAAACTTCACCATATACTTTCGTATATTGCACATATTGTTGCCTGAAAAAATTTATGAGATCGGTCGTATATATAGTATATATCCCCCACAACCGATTGTTTCAGATAAGAAACTTTTCGTAATTAATGCCCTATTTCAAGAGCTAGAAGCTTCAAATTTCACCGAATGCTTACGTATATAGCATATATTGTTGTCTGAAAAAATTATAGAGATCGGTTGTATATATAGTATATATCTCATTCAACCGATTGTTCAGATAAGAAATTTTTCGCAATTTCTACCCCATTTTAACAGCTATAAGCTTCAAATTTCACCGATTGCTTACGTATATAGTCAAAAAATCATTGAGATCGGTGATATATATAATATATATATGATAGTATATATAGTATATATATTTTTTTTTGCGATTTCGGCCCCATTTTAACAGCTAAAAGCTTCAAATTTCACCAAATGCTTACGTGTATAGCGTATATTGATGTCTGAAAAAATCATTGAGATCGGTGGTATATATAGTATATATTTCATACAACCGATTGTTAAGATAAGAAACTTTGCGCAATTTCTGCCCCGTTTTAACAGCTAGAAGCTTCAAATTTCACCAAATGCTTACGTATATAGCATATATTGTTGTCTGAAAAAATCATAGAGATCGGTGGTATATATATTATATACTTCACACAAACTGTCATTTTTGCCCCTTTTTTAGGCTAGAAGCTTCAAAATTCATCAAATTTCATCAATAGTTACGTTTAGGTCATATATTTTTGAAATACGTGATTCGTAGTCATAGTTTTTATATGCAGACCACAAAACACGTGAAGCTTTGCATCCTCACACAAAGTACCTACCTATTTTTATACCTTTCATGAAAATGAAATTGTATATTAATTTCGTCACGAAACCCAAAATTGTAAGTCCTTAAAGGAAAATAGATAGACCCACCATTAAGTATACCGAAATAATCAGGTTGAAGAGCTGAGTTGATTTAGCCATGTCCGTCTGTCCGTCTGTCCGTCTGTCTGTTTGTATGCAAACTAGTCCCTAAATTTTTGAGATATCTTGATAAAATTTGGTGAGCGGGTGTATTTGGATGTCCGATTAGACATTTGTCGTAACCGGCCGGATCGGACCACTATAGCATATATCCTCCATACAACCGATTTTCAGAAAAAGAGGATTTTTGTAATATCTTACTCATTTAACAGATTGAAGCTTCAAACTTCACCATATACTTCGTATATTGCACATATTGTTGCCTGAAAAAATTGATGAGATCGGTCGATATATAGTATATATCCCCCACAACCGATTGTTCAGATAAGAACTTTTCGTAATTACTGCCCTATTTTAAGAGCTAGAGGCTTCAAATTTCAACGAATGCTTACGTATATAGCATATATTGATGTCTGAAAAAATCATTGAGATCGGTGGTATACATAGTATATATCTCATACAACCGATTGTTCAGATAAGAAACTTTGCGCAATTTCTGCCCCTTTTAACAGCTATAAGCTTCAAATTTCACCAATGCTTACGTATATAGCATATATTGTTGTCTGAAAAAATCATAGAGATCGGTGGTATATATATATTATATAGTCATATAAACTGTCATTTTTCCCCTTTTTACGGATAGAAGCTTAAAATTCATCAAATTTCATCAAATAGTTACGTTTACGTCATATATTTTTGAAATATGTGATTCGTAGTCATAGTTTTTACATTCAGACCACAAAAAACGTGAAGCTTTGCATCCTCACACAAAGTACCTACCTATTTTTTATTTTATATTTATCTTAAAATCGTTTAGATAGTTCAAATTTCACCAAATGTTACGTATATAGCATAATTGTTGTCTGAAAAAATCATAGAGATCGGTGGTACATATATTATATACCCCATATAAACTATATTTTTTGCCCCTTTTTACGGCTAGAAGCTTCAAAATTCATAAAATTTCATCAAATAGTTACGTTTACGTCATATATTTTTGAAATACGTGATTCGTAGTCATAGTTTTTACATTCAGACCACAAAAAACGTGAAGCTTTGCATCCTCACACAAAGTAACTACCTATTTTTATACTCAGTTGAGCAGAGCTCACAGATTATATTAAGTTTGATTGGATAACGGTTGGTTGTACATATATAAAGGAATCGAGATAGATATAGACTTCCATATATCAAAATAATCAGGATCGAAAAAAAATTTGATTGAGCCATGTCCGTCCGTCCGTCCGTTAACACGATAACTTGAGTAAATTTTTAGGTATCTTGATGAAATTTGGTATGTAGGTTCCTGAGCACTCATCTCAGATCTTTTAAAATGAACGATATCGGACTATAACCACGCCCACTTTTTCGATATCGAAAATTTCGAAAAACCGAAAAATTCGATAATTCATTACAAAAGACCGATACAGCGACGAAACTTGGTAGATGAGTTGAACTTATGACGCAGAATATAAAATTACTAAAATTTTGGACAATGGGCGTGGCACCGCCCACTTTTAAAAGAAGGTAATTTAAAATTTTGCAAGCTGTAATTTGGTAGTCGTTGAAGATATCATTATGAAATTTGGCAGGAACGTTACTCCTATTACTATATGTACGCTTACTAAAAATTAGCAAAATCGGAGAAGGACCACGCCCACTTTTAAAAAAAATTTTTTTTTAAGTAAAATTTTAACAAAAAATTTAATATCTTTACAGTATATAAGTAAATTATGTCAACATTCAACTCCAGTAATGATATGGTGCAACAAAATACAAAAATAAAAGAAAATTTCAAAATGGGCGTGGCTCCGCCCTTTTTCATTTAATTTGTCTAGGATACTTTTAACGCCATAAGTCGAACAAAAATGAACCAATCCTTTTGAAATTTGGTAGGGGCATAGATTTTACGACGTTAACTCTTTTCTGTGAAAATGGGCGAAATCGGTTGATGCCACGCGCAGTTTTTATACACAGTCGTCCGTCTGTCCTTCCGCATGGCCGCTAACCCGATAACTTGAGCAAAAATCGACATATCTTTAATGAACTTAGTTCACGTGCTTACTTGAACTCACTTTATCTTGGTATGAAAAATGAACGAAATCCGACTATGACCACGCCCACTTTTTCGATATCGAAAATTACGAAAAATGAAAAAAATGCCATAATTCTATACCAAATACGAAAAAAGGGATGAAACATGGTAAGGTAATTGGATTGTTTTATTGACGCGAAATATAACTTTAGAAAAAACTTTATAAAATGGTTGTGACACCTACCATATTAAGTAGAAGAAAATGAAAAAGTTCATTAACACCTTTCATTTGATACCCATATCGTACAAACACATTCTAGAGTCACCCTGGTCCACCTTTATGGCGATATTTCGAAACGGCGTCCACTTATAGAACTAAGGCGCACTCCCTTTAAAATACTCATTAACACCTTTCGTTTGATGCCCATATTGTGCAAACAAATTCTAGGGTCACCCCTGGTCCACCTTTATGGCGATATCTCGAAACGGCGTCCACCTATGGAACTAAGGATTACTCCCTTTTAAAATGCTCATTAACACCTTTCTTTTGATACCCATATTGTACAAACAAATTCTAGGGTCACCCCCTGTTCCACCTTTATGGCGATATCTCGAAAGGGCGTCCACCTATAGAACTAAGCCCCACGCCATTTTAAAATACTCATTAACACCTTTCAATTGATACCCATATCGTACAAACAAATTCTAGAGTCACTCCTGGTCCACCTTTATGGCGATATCTCGAAAAGGCGTCCACCTATAGAACTAAGCCCACGCCATTTTAAAATCTATATATTAATACGCTAACAAAATTTCCATACAATCAATTGACAGGCTGTTTCGCATACTTAGCATACGTAAAATCAGATAAAAACTATATGAATCGATTCGTATTGATCAGCCGCAGTGCATAGGCCTATTTTTGTTAACAAATATTACTCTATTTGTTTATAATTAATAGAAAAATTTTTTGTAAATTCGAACATTCATACAAATAACGTAATTCATTTTCGTGTAGAAGCGCGCCATCTTTGGGAACTATTATCTAAGTGTTCTAATGCGAATTCAAAGACCTAAACCTTTACGCACAAGCGCGGAGTCTTTGGGAACAATTATCTAAGTGTTCTAATGTGAATTTCAAAGTTTATGTATCCCCGCTAAATTCGAAAGCACAAATGTTTCACCGACATACAAATATGGTTGTTGCCACTTACCTATAATAGCCTCTACCAAAATCCTAAAAATTGTTCCAAAATAATTTGTAGCGTACCAAAAAATCTTAAATATAATTAATTTTTGACCGCCCCATTTTTTGTGGCAAATTTCACTTACACGTAATATACATAAGTCTTTATTTAACAGATTCTTTGTTTTTTATTTTAGTTGTTTTCAAAAAAACATGAAATCACAAATAATGAGTTAACTTTTGTTGAAGCTAACTAATTTATTTATAACAATTAATGGCAAATTGCGCGAAAATGTTTTTGCATTTGCAGATTTAATCTTTATTTTAGATAAAAGTACGTCTTATACTGAGGTGGACCAGGGTGACCCTAGATATTTGTTTGTACAATATGGGTATCAAAAGAAAGGTGTTAATGAGCATTTTAAAAGGGAGTAATCCTTAGTTCCATAGGTGGACGCCGTTTCGAGATATCGCCATAAAGGTGGACCAGGGGTGACCCTAGAATTTGTTTGCACATATGGGCATCAAACGAAAGGTGTTATGAGTATTTTAAAAGGGAGTGGGCCTTAGTTCTATAAGTGTACGCCCTTTCGAAATATCGCCATAAAGGTGGACCAGGGGTGACTCTAGAATGTGTTTGTACGATATGGGTATCAAATGAAAGGTGATAATGAACTTTTCATTTTCTTTCTACTTAATATGGTAGGTGTCACAACCATTTTATAAAGTTTTTTCTAAAGTTATATTTCGCATCAATAAAACAATCCAATTACCTTACCATATTTCATCCCTTTTTTCGTATTTGGTATAGAATTATGGCATTTTTTTCATTTTTCGTAATTTTCGATATGGAAAAAGTGGGCCGTGGTCATAGTCGGATTTCGTTCGTTTTTCATACCAAGATAAAGTGAGTTCAGATAAGTACGTGCAATGAGTTTAGTAAAGATATATCGATTTTTGCTCAAGTTATCGTGTTAACGGCCATGCGGAAGGACAGACGGACGACTGTGTTTAAAAAACTGGGCGTGGCATCAGCCGATTTCGCCCATTTTCACAGAAAACAGTTAACGCCATAAAAGCTATGCGCTTACCAAATTTCAAAAGGATTGGTTAATTTTTGTTCGACTTATGGCGTTAAAAGTATCCTAGACAAATTAAATGAAAAAGGGCGGAGCCACGCCCATTTTGAAATTTTGGTTTATTTTTGTATTTTGTTGCACCATATCATTACTGGAGTTGAATCTTGACATAATTTACTTATATACTGTAAAGATATTAAATTTTTTGTTAAAATTTTACTTTAAAAAAAATTTTTTTTAAAAGTGGGCGTGGTCCTTATCCGATTTTGCTAATTTTTATTAAGCGTACATATAGTAATAAGAGTAACGTTCCTGCCAAATTTCATCATGATATCTTCAACGACTGCCAAATTACAGCTTGCAAAATTTTAAATTACCTTCTTTTTAAAAGTGGGCGGTGCCACGCCCATTGTCCAAAATTTAGTAATTTTCAATTTTGCGTCATAAGTTCAACTCATCTACCAAGTTTCGTCGCTTTATCGGTCTTTTGTAATGAATTATCACACTTTTTCGGTTTTTCGAAATTTTCGATATCGAAAAAGTGGGCGTGGTTATAGTCCGATATCGTTCATTTTAAATAGCGATCTGAGATGAGTGCTCAGGAACCTACATACCAAAATTTCATCAAGATACCTCAAAATTTACTCAAGTTATCGTGTTAACGGACAGGACGGACGGACGGACGGACGGACATGGCTCAATCAAATTTTTTTCGATCCTGATTATTTGATATATGGAAGTATATATCTATCTCGATTCCTTTATATATGTACAACCAACCGTTATCCAATCAAACTTAATATACTCTGTGAGCTCTGCTCAACTGAGTATAACAAAGAATCTGTTAAATAAAGACTTATGTATTTACGTGTAAGTGAAATTTGCCACAAAAAATGGGGCGGTCAAAAATTAATTATATTTAAGTTTTTGGTATGCTACAAATTATTTTGGAACAATTTTTTAGGATTTTGGTAGAGGCTATTATAGGTAAGTGGCAACAACCATATTTGTATGTCGGTGAAACATTTGTGCTTTCGAAATTTAGCGGGATACATAAAATTTGAAATTCATATTAGAACACTAGATAATTGTTCCCAAAGACTCCGCGCTTGTGCGTATAAGGTTTAGGTCTGTGAAATTCGCATTAGAACACTTAGATAATAGTTCCCAAAGATGGCGCGCTTCTACACGAAATGAATTACGTTATTGAATGAATTGTTCGAATTTACAAAAAAATTTTTCTATTACATAATTATAAACAAATAGAGTAATATTTGTTAACAAAAATAGGCCTATGCACTGCGGGCTGATCAATACGAATCGATTCATTATATTTTTATATGATTTTACGTATGCTAAGTATGCGAAACAGCCTGTCAATTGATTGTATGGAAATTTTGTTAGCGTATTAATATATAGATTTTAAAATGGCGTGGGCTTAGTTCTATAGGTGGACGCCTTTTCGAGATATCGCCATAAAGGTGGACCAGGAGTGACTCTAGAATTTGTTTGTACGATATGGGTATCAATTGAAAGGTGTTAATGAGTATTTTAAAATGGCTTAGTTCTATAGGTGGACGCCCTTCGAGATATCGCCATAAGGTGGACAGGGTTGACTCTAGAATTTGTTTGTATGATATGGGTATCAAATGAAAGGTGTTAATGAGTATTTTAAAAATGGCGTGGGCTTAGTTCTATAGGTGGAAGCCTTTTCGAGATATCGCCATAAAGGTGGACCAGAGGTGACTCTAGAATTTGTTTGTACGATATGGGTATCAAACGAAATGTGTTAATGGGTATTTTAAAAGGGCGTGGGCCTTAGGTCTATAGGTGGACGCCATTTCGAGATATCGCCATAAAGGTGGACCAGAGGTGACTATAGAATTTGTTTGTACGATATGGGTATCAAATGAAATGTTTTAATGAGTATTTTAAAAGGGCGTGGGTCTTAGTTCTATAGGTGGACGTCTTTTCGAGATATCGCCATAAAGGTGGCACAGTGCTGACTCTGGAATTTGTTTGTACGGTATGGGTATCAAATGAAAGATGTAATGAGTATTTTAAAATGGCGTGGGCTAGTCTATAGGTGGACGCCCTTTCGAGATATCGCCATAAAGGTGGAACAGGGCTAACTCTAGAATTGTTTGTACGATATGGGTATCAAATGTTGTTGTTGTTGTTGTTGTGTAGCGATAAGGTTGCTCCCCGAAGGCTTTGGGGAGTGTTATTGATTATTCATGCAAACATATTTACTAAAATAAAATTGATTTCATAATTTAAGCGACATAAACAAACTAGGGTGATGGGATATAAGCATCCGATTAATGTATATATAATCCAACAAAGTTAGCCCGGTAAATGGTGTTGTGACTCGCACAGAGGAACACCCGTCACAACAGTCACGAGAGGCTGAAGGGGGCCTCGAATACTCTAAACCAAAAGGGCAAGGGGAGGACGGACGACGTCAAGACGAAGGTGCTGGAGGGGGACAAACAGCCCAATGGTGCTGCGAGTCCTACAGATAAACCTCCAACACAGTAAGGTGGCGTCGAGCGAACTCCTCCTAACCCTTGAGGAGGGTTCGTTTGACGTGGCGCTGATCCAGGAGCCATATATCTCATCGTGAGGAAAGGTTTCTGGACTTAGCGCGCGCGGGTTTGGCGTTTACTACGCGCAAACGGAGACGGGTGCGAGCTGTAGTAATGGGAAGGAAACAGCTGCGTTCATATATGCTGCCTAACTACACCACTGAGCATCTCGTAGCGGTGGCCGTTGAGCAAAAGAATAAGCAGGCGTTTATCCTGGCGTCCTGCTACATGGCCCATGCTGCGGAGGTTCCACCGATGGAGTGCAAAAGGCTAGTACATGAGGAAGGGCGCAAAGGGCGGTTGGCCATAGGCGCAGATGCAAGTGCGCACCACAAAGCGTGGGGAGGAGCAGATACGAACGAGAGAGGCGAATCTCTGTTTTGTTACATCCTGCAAACCAATTTGCAGATTGCCAACAGGGGAAATGTCCCCTACATACATTGGTCCAACATCCAGCAATGTTCTGGATATTACACTGAGCTCCGAGCGTGATATATCAAGATATGATTGGATGGTTCTTGATAGACCATCCTTCTCCGACCATGCGTATATCATCCTCCTAAAGAGGGTAGAGAAGAGAGGAGCCTTTAGAAAACCCTAGGTCAACGAACTGGACCAAATTCCAGAAACATGTAGAAACAAAACTGGCAAAATCCAAAGAGGTTGCTAATGTAGAGGAACTGGAGGAGTCGAATGAATTCCTAACAAGGACGCTTATGACTGCGTATAAACAAAGCTTGCCCTCCAAGAAGATTCAGAGGAAAAGCAAAGCCGCCATGGTGGAGCAATGAGCTGAGTCGGCCATGCTACAAGTCTCAAGTAGGGCGGTCGTGGAATGGCTTAAAATAATATTCGATGGGTGCATAAGACTGAATCCTGTACCGCACTCTTGGAGAACTGCTCGTGTAGCTTTTCTACCAAAGGCGGGGAATATCGGTCACGTGTATCCCAAAGACTATAGACCCATACGCCTAACATCATTTCTGCTCAAAACCTTAGAGAGATACGCTGATAGATGTGTAGATAAAGTCCAACGTGGATGAAAAGCTGCTCTCCACAACACAGCATGCGTACACCAAATGCAAGTCGGTAGACACCGCATTACATAGGGTGGTAATAAGCATAGAGAAATCCCTGGAATATAAGGAGTATGCTCTAGGAGTCTTCTTGGACATTACCGGGGCTTTCAATAATGTTGCAGAATGGATGGGCGATTATGGATGGTCTTAATTACATTAAAGTACATCCCGCCTTAATCAGATGGATCGGCTGCATGTTAAATTGCAGAAAGATTACATTCAAATGGGGATTGTACGAGGCCACAAAATCAGTGGACAGGGGCACGCCGCAGGGAGGGGTGCTATCACCTCTGCTGTGGACACTGGTCATCAACCAACTGCTCAGGCAATTCGATGAGGGACCCGTAAAACTTACGGCTTACGCAGATGACGTTGCAATTGTCATAAGTGGAAAATGCCTTCCAACGATTAGTTCTTTGATGGATCGGGCGCTTCGGGATATTCATACCTGGGCATCTAATGTCGGGCTGAAAGTCAATGCTGAGAAGACGGATATGGTCTTGTTTACAAAGAGGTACAAGGTTCCAAATTGGACCAGGCCTAAGTTAGGAGCGGTGACCTTACAGGAGAAACCTTGCACAAAATATCTAGGAATCATCCTAGACAGTAAGCTGTCATGGAAGCTCAACTTGGAGGAGAGGGTCAAGAAGGCCTCAACGGCACTCTATGCATGTAAAAGAATGCTGGGGTGTACGTGGGGCCTATCGCCCTCTCTTTCTCATTGGGTTTTTACTGCGATTGTAAGCCCTATTCTATACTATGGAGTTCTTGTTTGGTGGAAAGCCACACAAAAAACAACATACCTCAAAAAACTTAGAGGGGGTATGCAGACTATGCCTATGCAAGACGGCCGCTATGATGCCAGTTGCCGCTTTGACCTAAAATCAAATACATTTTTGGGACGTTTTTTTGTTTCGTAATTAGCATAAAAGCAATATAAACAAGTAAGGAAGGTTAAGTTCGGGTGTAACCGAACATTACATACTCAGTTGAGAGCTATGGTGACAACATAAGGGAAAATAACCATGTAGGAAAATGAACCGAGGGAAACCCTGGAATATGTTTGTATGACATGTGTATCAAATGAAAGGCATTAAAGAGTATTTTATGAGGGAGTGGGCCATAGTTCTATAGGTGGACGCCATTTAGGGATATAGCCATAAAGGTGGATCAGGGTTGACTCTAGAATGCGTTTGTACGATATGGGTATCAAATGAAAGGTGTTAATGAGTATTTTAAAAGGGAGTAATCCTTAGTTCCATAGGCGGACGCCGTTTCGAGATATCGCCACAAAGGTGGGCCAGGGGTGACTCTAGAATGTGTTTGTACGATATGGGTATCAAATTATAGGTATTAATGAGGGTTTTAAAAGGGAGTGGTGGTTGTTGTATAGGTGGTCGCCTTTTCGAGATATCGCCATAAAGGTGGACCAGGGGTGACTCTAGAATGCGTTTGTACGATATGGGTATCAAATGAAAGGTGTTAATGAGTATTTTAAAAGGGAGTAATCCTTAGTTCCATAGGTGGACGCCGTTTCGAGATATCGCCATAAAGGTGGACCAGGGGTGACACTAGAATTTGTTTGTACAATATGGGTATCAAATGAAAGGTGTTAATGAGTATTTTAAAAGGGCGTGGGACTTAGTTCTATAGGTGGACGCCTTTTCGAGATATCGCCATAAAGGTGGACCAGGGGTGACTCTAGAATAAGTTCGTACGATATGGGTGTCAAATTAAAGGTATTAATGAGAGTTTTAAAAGGGAGTGGTGGTAGTTGTATATGTGAAGGCATTTTCCAGATATCGACCAAAATGTGGACCAGGGTGACCCAGAACATCATCTGTTGGATACCGCTAATTTATTTATATATGTAGTACCTGCCAAGATTTTAAGGGTTTTTTATTTCTCCCTGCAGAACTTTTTCATTTTCTTCTACTAAATATGGTAGGTGTCACAACCATTTTATAAAAATTTTTTCTAAAGTTATATTTCGCGTCAATAAAACAATCCAATTACCTTACCATGTTTCATCCCTTTTTTCGTATTTGGTATAGAATTATGGCATTTTTTTCATTTTTCGTAATTTTCGATATCGAAAAAGTGGGCGTGGTCATAGTCGGATTTCGTTCATTTTTCATACCAAGATAAAGTGAGTTCAAGTAAGCACGTGAACTAAGTTCAGTAAAGATATGCCGATTTTTGCTCAAGTTATCGTGTTAACGGCCATGCGGAAGGACAGACGGACGACTGTGTATAAAAACTGGGCGTGGCATCAACGGATTTCGCCCATTTTCACAGAAAACAGTTAACGTCATAAAATCTATGCCCTTACCAAATTTCAAAAGGATTGGTTAATTTTTGTTCGAATTATGGCGTTAAAAGTATCCTAGACAAATTAAATGAAAAAGGGCGGAGCCATGCCCATTTTGAAATTTTCTTTTATTTTTGTATTTTGTTGCACCATATCATTACTGGAGTTGAATGTTGACATAATTTACTTATATACTGTAAAGATATTAAATTTTTTGTTAAAATTTTACTTTAAAAACATTTTTTTTTAAAGTAGGCGTGGTCCTTCTCCGATTTTGCTAATTTTTATTAAGCGTACATATAGTAATAGCAGTAACGTTCCTGCCAAAGTTCATCATGATATCTTCAACGACTGCCAAATTACAGCTTGCAAAACTTCTAAATTACCTTCTTTTAAAAGTGGGCGGTGCCACGCCCATTGTCCAAAATTTTACTAATTTTCTATTCTGCGTCATATGTTCAACTCATTTACCAAGTTTCGTCGCTTTATCTGTCTTTTGTAATGAATTATCGCACTTTTTCTGTTTTTCGAAATTTTCGATATCGAAAAAGTGGGCGTGGTTATAGTCCGATATCGTTCATTTTAAATAGCGATCTGAGATGAGTGCTCAGGAATCTACATACCAAATTTCATCAATATACCTCGAAAATTTACTCAAGTTATCGTGTTAACGGGCGGACGGACGGACGGACGGACGGACATGGCTCAATCAAATTTTTTTTCGATCCTGATTATTTGATATATGGAAGTCTATATCTATCTCGATTCCTTTATATATGTACAACCAACCGTTATCCAATCAAACTTAATATACTCTGTGAGCTCTGCTCAACTGAGTATAAAAATGTGATGTTATATTTTTGTAAATTCTTTTTTTTGTTCAGTATACGACGTACTTTATCTAAAATGAGCATCAATTAATTCTGCAAATGCAAAAACATTTTCGGACAAATTTGTCATTAATTGTTATAAATAAATTAGTTAGTTTCAACAAAAGTTAACTCACTATTTGTTATTTCATGTTTTTTTGAAAACAACTAAAATAAAAAACAAAGAATCTGTTAAATAAAGACTTATGTATTTACGTGTAAGTGAAATTTGCCACAAAAAATGGGCCGGTCAAAAATTAATTATATTTAAGGTTTTTTTGGTACGCTACAAATTATTTTGGAAAAATTTTTAGGATTTTGGTAGAGGCTATTATAGATAAGTGGCATCAACCATATTTGTATATCGGTGAAACATTTGTGCTTTCGAATTTAGCGGGGATACATAAAATTTGAAATTCACATTAGAACACTTAGATAATTGTTCCCAAAGACTCCGCGCTTGTGCGTAAAGGTTTAGGTCTTTGAAATTCGCATTAGAACACTTAGATAATAGTTCCCAAAGATGGCGCGCTTCTACACGAAAATGAATTACGTTATTTGTATGAATTGTTCGAATTTACAAAAAAAATTTTCTATTAATTATAAACAAATAGAGTAATATTTGTTAACAAAAATAGGCCTATGCACTTCGGCTGATCAATACGAATCGATTCATATAGTTTTTATATGATTTTACGTATGCTAAGTATGCGAAACAGCCTGTCAATTGATTGTATGGAAATTTTGTTAGCGTATTAATATATATATTTTAAAATGGCGTGGGCTTAGTTCTATAGGTGGACGCCTTTTCGAGATATCGCAATAAAGGTGGACCAGGAGTGACTCTAGAATTTGTTTGTACGATATGGGTATCAATTGAAAGGTGTTAATGAGTATTTTAAAATGGCGTGGGCTTAGTTCTATAGGTGGACGCCCTTTCGAGATATCGCCATAAAGGTGGAACAGGGTTGAATCTAGAATTTGTTTGTATGATATGGGTATCAAATGAAAGGTGTTAATGAGTATTTTAAAATGGCGTGGGCTTAGTTCTATAGGTGGACGCCTTTTCGAGATATCGCCATAAAGGTGGACCAGAGGTGACTCTAGAATTTGTTTGTACGATATGGGTATTAAATGAAATGTGTTAATGAGTATTTTAAAAGGGCGTGGGCCTTAGGTCTATAGGTGGACGCCATTTCGAGATATCGCCATAAAGGTGGACCAGAGGTGACTATAGAATTTGTTTGTACGATATGGGTATCAAATGAAATGTTTTAATGAGTATTTTAAAAGGTCGTGGGCCTTATTTCTATAGGTGGACGTCTTTTCGAGATATCGCCATAAAGGTGGAACAGGGCTGACTCTGGAATTTGTTTGTACGATATGGGTATCAAATGAAAGGTGTTAATGAGTATTTTAAAATGGCGTGGGCTTAGTTCTATAGGTGGACGCCCTTTCGAGATATCGCCATAAAGGTGGAAGAGGGCTGATTCTAGAATTTGTTTGTACGAAATGGGTATCAAATATTGTTGTTGTTGTTGTTGTAGCGATAAGGTTGCTCCCCGAAGGCTTTGGGGAGTGTTATCGATGTAATGGTCCTTTGCCGGATACAGATCCGGTACGCTCCGGTACCACAGCCCCATTAAGGTGCTAACCCGACCATCTCGGGAACGATTTATGTAGCCACATTAAACCTTCAGGCCATCCCCTTCTCCCCCACCGACAGGTTCTATGAGGAACTTGGGGTCGCCAGAGCCTCGTCTGTTAGTTGAACAGGATAGATGAGGTTGACAATTGGGTTTGGAGAAGCTATATATTGCGCTGGCAACATGAAGCGTTGCGCGACACAGCCCCTTGAATCTGGTTTTTAGTCGCCTCTTACGACAGGCATACCTACCGCGGTAATATTCTGACCCCCTAACCCGCTGGGCTATGGGGTATACTTTGAAAGCAAAGAATCGAACGCATACGCATATAATCAAACGCAATCGCAAACACAAACCAAGGAATTATTTCCAAGCAACAACCAACAAAAATCAATTTGAAAAGTTATGGGTATCAAATTAAAGGTGTTAATGAGTATTTTAAAAAGGCGTGGGCTTAGTTCTATAGGTGGACGGCTTTTCGAGATATCGCCATAAAGGTGGATCAGGGGTGATTCTAGAATTTGTTTGTACGATATGGGTATCAATTGAAAGGTGTTAATGAGTATGTTAAAAGGGAGTGGGCCTTAGTTCTATAGGTAGACGCCTTTTATAGATATCGTCATAAAGGTGGACCAGGGGTGACTTTAGAATTTGTTTGTACGATATGGGTATCAAATGAAAGGAGTTAATGAGTATTTTAAAGGGAGTGGGCCTTAGTTCTATAGGTGGACGCCTTTTCGAGATACCGCCATAAAGGTGGGCCAGGGGTGACTCTAGAATGCGTTTGTAAAATATGGTTATCAAACGAAAGGTTTTAATGAGTATTTTAAAAGGGAGTGGGCCTTAGTTCTATGGGTGGAGTCCTTTTCGAGATATCGCCATAAAGGTGGACCAGGGGTGACTCTATAATGTGTATATGGGTATCAAATTAAAGGTATAAATGAGTGTTTTAAAAGAGAGTGGTGGTAGTTGTATATGTGAAGGCATTTTCGGGATATCGACCAAATTGAGGACCAGGGTGACCCAGGACTTTATCTGTCGGGTACCGCTAATTTATTTATATATGTAATACCACGAACAGTATTCCCGCCAAGATTCCAAAGGCTTTTGATTTCGACCTGCAGAACTTTTTCATTTTCTTCTACTTAATATGGTAAGTGTCACACCCATTTTACAAAGTTTTTTTCTAAAGTTATATTTTGCGTCAATAAACCAATCCAATTAGCATGTTTCATCCCTTTTTCCGTATTTGGTATAGAATTATGGCATTTTTTTTTAATTTTTCGTAATTTTCGATATCGAAAAAGTGGGGAGTGGTCATAGTCGGATTTCGGCCATATTTTATACCAATACAAAGTGAGTTCAGATAAGTACGTGAACTGGATTAGTAAATTTTTGATCGAGTTTATGGCATTAAAATTATCCTAGACAAATTAAATGAAAGAAGATTTTCTATTTTTGTTAAAATTTGACTTAAAAAAAATTTGTTTTCAAGTGGGCGTGTACGTCTCCGATTTTGCTAAGGGACAAGAGTAACGCTCATGCCAAATTTCATCATGATATCTTCAACGACTGCCAAATTACAGCTTGCAAAACTTTAAAATTGTCCAAAACGTTACTAATTGTCTATTCTACGTCGTAAGGT
Organism: Eurosta solidaginis; assembly: GCA_029619165.1. Lineage (NCBI taxonomy): Eukaryota > Metazoa > Arthropoda > Insecta > Diptera > Tephritidae > Eurosta > Eurosta solidaginis. Next base: position 27,780 of record JARSSU010006513.1, read on the forward strand.
CAACCCACCTACCAAGTTTCATCGCTTTATCGGTCTTTGGTATTGAATTATCACACTTTTTCGGTTTTTCGAAATTTTCGATATCCAAAAAGTGGGTGTGGTTATAGTCCAATTTCGTTCATTTTAAATAGCGATCTAAGATGAGTGCCCAGGAACCTATACACTAAATTTCATCAAGATACCTCAAAATATACTCAAGTTATCGTGTTTAAGGTCGGACGGACGGACGGACGGACGGCTAAATAAATTTCTTTTTTCGCCAAGATCATTTTGATATATAGAAGTCTATATCTATCTCGATTAGTTTATGTCGTTACGGATTACCGTTATGCGAACAAAGTTAATATACTCTGTGAACTCTGCTCAGCTGACTATAAAAAGTATGCCTAGTACAAATTAAAGTAAAGACAGAATATCTCACATTGTGCGAGAGCGTGAAAATTGGATAAAACTGAAACTAGCAAGAAAGCAAATACAACACAATAGCCCAATGGTTAGGGCGATTGCGATTTCAGCAGTTTGATCGCGGTTCGATCCCCGGTGAAACCTGTTGGAATAAGTAGACATTACGAAATTGCCTCACGATGATGATGTGGCGGTTTTCGAAATGGTTCCATCGCAGTATGCCAGTAAATGCTTCCTTCATTTCAGTTTTTCCCAATAAAACCAAAATAATAATTGTATAATAATTATTATTTACCGGTGTTGAGCTCATTAATTCTTAAAAATCTTAAATAAATTGATCGCACCATTAAACATACAAACATATAACTATATAAACTGAGCACGAGTTTAAAATATAGTAAACAAACAATTTTCTGCAGTGAAGAGGAGTTGTAAAATACCAATAGCAACAAGTAAGGAAGGTTAAGTTCGGGTGTAACCGAATATCACATACTCAGCTGAGAGCTTTGGAGACAAAAGTGCCTCTTTAATGGTTACTTACAAATGGTAATACAAAAAAGTGGAGCAACTTGCCTTTGCTATCTTTCTTCAGCTATCAATTCGTTTTATTTGAATATTTTTTTTAAATATGAAAATATGGTTAAATTTGAACGCATTTCTTTATCATATTTTTTTTTAAATCTCCCCTGAAAAATTTTCGATGCGCTCTTAATTATGAGTCCGATAAGAGTCCGAAATTGGAGACCAAGGTGAGGTTTTTGGAAGGATTTTCCTTCATCCTTTGTCAAATAAGGGAAAATCACCATGTAGGAAAATGAACTTAGGGTAATCCTGGATTGTGTTTGTATAACATGGGTATCAAATGAAGAATTTTAAAGATTATTTTAAAAGGGAGTGGGCCTTAGTTCTATAGGTTGACGCCTATTGGAGATATTGTCATAAAGGTGGAACAGGGGTGAGTCTAGAATGTGTTTATACGATATGGGTATCAAATGAAAGGTGTTAATGAGTATTTTAAAAGTGAGTAGGCCTTAGTTCTATAGGTGGACGCCTTTTCGAGATATCGCCATAAATGTGGACCAGGGGCGACTCTAGAATGTATTTGTACGATATGGGTCTCAAACTAAAGGTATTAAAGATGGTTTTAAAAGGGAGTGGCCCCTAGTTGTATATGTGATGGCGTTTTCGAGATATCGATAAAACTGTGGACCAAGGTGACCCAGAACATCATCTGTCGATTACCGCTAATTTATTTATATATGTAATACCACGAACAGTATTCCTGCCATAATTCCAAGGGCTTTGGATTTCGTCCTGCAGAACTTTTTCATTTTCTTCTACTTAATATAGTAGGTGTCACACAAAATTTACAAGGTTTTTCTAAAGTTATATTTTGCGTCAAAAAACCAATCCAATTGCCATGTTTCATCCCTTTTTAAACGGTTTTATTTAGCTTGACTTGACAGGCAGGGCGTACGGCCGCATGCACGGTCGTTGTGAACGAATTTTGTAATTGAAATTAAGTAACTTCCCGATAAGCTACAAGCTTGAAACTTGGAATATAGTTCAGAACCCGATGACAATGCAATAATAAGAAAAAAATTGCCGCTAGGTGGCGCAAGGATCTAGATATTAATAAAAATCGTATTTGTGGTCCGATTTGGCTCATATTTGGAACACATAATACATACAAGAATAGAAAGCGACCTATGAAAAAAAAATCGCGCTAAGTGGCGCGAGGATCGAGATATTCACAAAAATCGTATTTGTGGTCCGATTTGGCTCATATTTGGAAAACATTGTTATGTAGCTGGTAAGACAGAGGTGGCGTGTGGCATGGTGGCAAGCTCTTGCTAGCTCGTCGGATGGGGTGGAATTTTGCGCACCAGCCTTACCAACAACTACACTAACAAAAAAGTAGAGTTCATGCCTAAGTGCTAAAAAAAAGGGGAAAGCTGAAAGAGATACAATAGACGTATGGGGAACAGCGAGAGAAAGGAGGAGGAAATCAAAAAAAAGGGGGAAAAAGTGGAGGCCTGTCAATTCAGGTGGAGTCTACCCACCCTCTTCGCGTATCTTACACGAAGCCATGGGCGCCGTGCTGACTCCTCTATTTTTACGGCGCCCCCAAACCTGACTCAAGCCTGTCCGTCTACTAGTCTATTAGGCCATCACCCCCACTTCCCCTCTTAAGCCCAGAGCAACACCCACACCAAAGATCTAAATTAGTCCTCCATTGCAGTGATCAACAAAAACTCAACTCGTAAAATTCCAACTCGTTATAAACATACCTTTAATTATAATTTTTAAAGTTAAACCTATCTCCTATTAAGTGTGATTCCTCAGGTATTTTCACAATAAAAGGAAATCTATAAAAAGCTTAAATTCTAACAATTTCTTAATATAAAAATTTCAAAAATATGAATTATTGAAAAAAAAACAAGATAAAAAAATTTAAAAATTAGTCGAAATAACAATATGCTAATCAAAAATCCAAGGTTACCTATAGCTTTAACAACCGATATACAACCAAAAACCCGTATATTATTTAAACTTGGTATTTGATACCAAAAAGACAATAAAAATATATTTGATAAAGAAGAAGTTAACGAGAAAAATAATCTGACGTATGCGAAGAGACACACCCTAATGGTTGCCGTATCTATCTATGTCTTTTAATATCTTTAAAATTACAAGAAAAAAACAAATATATATATATATATTGCAAACATTCAAACGTTAAGCAAAAATTAAAAGTAAATTCCTGACCTAGGCTAAGGAATTGGGTATATCGGTCATTGACATATATGTACATAAATGTAACACGAATAATATGGTCATTTTTCTCACTCACCTGATCTCAACACATCGGCATTGTAGGCGCCTTCAAGCTGCGGGGACCTGTGAGGAAGGGAAATTTACATACATATGTCTTTGCATACTCATAAAAAAATACCATTTACTGCCTGAGCAAAGGTTCAATGAAGTTTTTAAATGTCACCGCGATAACTCACTCGCGATAGCGGGCGGTGAGTGGGTAAATTACGCAAATATAACAAAATTACAAACCGAGGGGAAAACGCAAAAAGATGTATGTGACCAATAAAAAAATATATAAAAAAACAAGTAAGGAAAGCTAAGTTCGGGTGTAACCGAACATTACATACTCAGTTGAGAGCTGTGGAGACAAAGTAAGGGAAAATCACCATATTGTAAAAAGAACCTAGGGTAACCCTGGAATGTGTTTGTATGACATGTGTATCAAATGGAAGGTATTAAAGAGTATTTTAAGAGGAAGTGGACCATAGTTCTATAAATGGACGCCATTTAGGGATATCGCCATAAAGGTGGACCAGGCCTGACTCTAGAATTTGTTTGTACGATATGGGTCTCAAATGAAATGTGTTAATGATAATTTTAAAAGGGAGTGGGCCTAAGTTCTATAGGTGGACGCCTTTTCGAGATATCGCCATAAAGGTGGACCAGGGGTGACTCTAGAATTTATTTTGTACGATATGGGTATCAAATGAAAGGTATTAATGAGTATTTTAAAAGGGCGTGGGCCTAAGTTCTATAGATGGACGCCGTTTCGAGATATCGCCATAAAGGTGGACCAGGGGTGATCGTAGAATTTATTTGTACGATATGGGTATCAAATGAAAGGTATTAATGAGTATTTTAAAAGGGCGTGGGCCTAAGTTCTATAGATGGACGCCGCTTCGAGATATCGCCATAAAGATGGATCAGGGGTGACTCTAGAATTTGTTTGTACGATATGAGTATCAAATGAAAGGTGTTAATGAGTATTTTAAGAGGGCGTGGGCCTTAGTTCTATATGTGGACGCCTTTTCGAGATATCGCCATAAAGGTGGACCAGGGTGACTCTAGAATTTGTTTGTACTATATGGGTATCAAATGAAAGGTGTTAATGAGTATTTTGAAAGGGAGTGGGCCTTAGTTCTATAGGTGGACGCCTTTTCGGAATATCGTTATAAAAGTGGACCAGGGGTGACTTTAGAATGCGTTTGTACATATGGGTATCAAACGAAAGGTGTTAATAAGTGTTTTAAAACGGAGTGGGCCTTAGTTCTATAGGTGGACGCCTTTTCGGAATATCGTTATAAAAGTGGACCAGGGTTGACTCTAGAATGCGTTTGTACAATATGGGTATCAATGAAAGGTGTTAATGAGTGTTTTAAAAGGGAGTGGGCCTTAGTTCTATAGGTGGACGCCTTTTCGGATATCGTTATAAAGTGGACCAGGGTTGACTCTAGAATGCGTTTGATACAATATGGGTATCAAACGAAAGGTGTTAATAAGTGTTTTAAAACGGAGTGGGCCTTAGTTCTATAGGTGGACGCCTTTTCGGATATCGTTATAAAAGTGGACCAGGGGTTGACTCTAGAATGCGTTTGTACATATGGGTATCAAACGAAAGGTGTTAATGAGTGTTTTTAAAAGGGAGTGGGCCTTAGTTCTATAGGTGGACGCCTTTTCGAGATATCGCCATAAAAGTGGACCAGGGGTGACTCTAGAATGCGTTTGTATAATATGGGTATCAAATGAAAGGTGTTAATGAGTATTTTAAAAGGGCGTGGGCCTTAGTTCTATAGGTGGGACGCCTTTTCGAGATATCGCCATAAAGGTGGACCAGGGGTGACTCTAGAATTTGTTTGTACGATATGGGTATCAAATGAAAGGTGTTAATGAGTATTTTAAAAGGGCGTGGGCCTTAGTTCTTATAGGTGGACGCCTTTTCGAGATATCGCTATAAGGTGGACCAGGGGTGACTCTAGAATTTGTTTGTACGATATGGGTATCAAATGAAAGGTGTTAATGAGTATTTTAAAAAGGGAGTGGGCCTTAGTTCTATATGTGGACGCCTTTTCGAGATATCGCCATAAACGTGGACCAGGGGTGACTCTAGAATGTGTTTGTACGATATGGGTATCAAATTAAAGGTATTAATGAGGGTTTTAAAAGGGAGTGGCCCTTAGTTGTATATGTAAGGCGTTTTCGAGATATCGACCAAAATGTGGACAGGGTGATCCACAACATCATCTGTCGGTACCGCTAATTTATTTATATATGTAATACCACGAACAGTATTCCTTCCAAGATTCCAAGGGCTTTGATTTCGCCCTGCAAAACTTTTTCATTTTCTTCTACTTAATATGGTAGGTGTCACACCCATTTACCAAGTTTTTTTCTAAAGTTATATTTTGCGTCAATAGACCAATACAATTACCATGTATCATCCTCTTTTCGTATTTGGTATATAATTATGGCATTTTTTCGTCATTTCGATATCGAAAAAGTGGGCGTGGTCATAGTCGGATTTCGGCCATTTTTTACACCAATACAAAGTGAGTTCAGATAAGTACGTAAACTGAGTTAGTAAAGATATATCGATTTTTGCTCAAGTTATCGTGTTAACGGCCGAGCGAAGACAGACGGTCGACTGTGTATAAAAACTGGTCGTATGCTTCAACCGATTTCGCCCTTTTTCACAGAAAACAGTTATCGTCCTAGAATCTAAGCCTCTACCAAATTCACAAGGATTGGTAAATTTTTGTTCGACTTATGGCATTAAA